>JAGVSQ010013106.1:0-11277 GCA_022683975.1 Rhyacophila evoluta
GATGCAAATCGGTTATATCTTTTAAGACGCAGTTTATCTTTGTGTAAACCCAATATATTGCTTTTTAAATGAAGCAATCGAATTTTTAATTGAAAAACAAGAAATAGATTTTAAATTAAATTTTACTTAATTAGTTAAAAAAATACATTTTATCTGATAAAATAAACTTCGTTCAGAGATCAATGTTAAACAATAAAAAGTTACTTAAAACGAGCTTTTTATGTAATCGAACTTCCCTGTTTACAGAAGCTTTCCGGAAGTTACTACACAGTTTAATAATCGCGGATATAAACTTTTTTTTTCGTTTTTCAAAAAATATGAAAAATAACTGAGCCTGAGAAATATTACCTGAAGTAATGTTGAAGCAAAGAATAATATTATCAAATTAAGTTTTTTTACTTAAGGAGAATAACTATACATTGCTTTAAATAAAACTCTTATTTAAATTCAACTAGGCAAATGCAAGGAAATTTTATTTAAAGTAGAAAATATTGGATGTTGTAAAATTCAATTCAAAATTATATTAATATACAGTTCAAGTTGAAAGTATTTTTAATTTAAATTTTAAAACGCTTCTGGTGTTAAAATTTGACCACTCAAAAGTTTTTAAAATATATTTCTTCCCACGGGACGTTTTTTCCCATGGCAATATTGAAATAATAATACGGCCGTTATTCCATACGATTTTTTTAAATATTATTATATTATTTTATCATATATTATATATAACGGACTAATAGTAATTAAAATTATAAAAATGGGTATTTTAATAGCGGACAATTTTGTCAATTACGATGCTATTACATTCAATGAGCGATGTTTAGTTTTAGTTTTGTTTTTGAGAGTATAAATGATTTTAAAATTTACTCAATTTTTTTATCTGTGCCCCAATGTTAGAAATACCTATTTAAATCTCGTACAATTTAAATGTTATTAGAAAGTCCTTTGTTTTTTAAATACAGATAAATAATTATAGTTGTATATTATTGTATAATGTGTACAATATGTATGTATAGTAGTAAGTTAACTATGTAATTACCAACTTCAAGCTAGCCAATAATTATATAATATTACAATATAAGCAGACTATAATGAAATATTTTGTTCATGAGACATACTCGCTTTTAATTAACGGTTTATATATTTTTGGATACTGGAACTTTTAGTGACTGACCGTTTAATTAAACATAATATTCTATAACTATCAAACCATACTCTATCTTGAGAATTCTAATGGCTTTCAATCGAACTGATTATTATCTACAACGAAAGTAAATTTCTTGGACTTTTTCAGCAAACCAATACAAATGATTGTGTAATATTTAATTATAAGTTTTTTTTTATATTTCATGTTCACTCCCAACGTGGAGCATATGGATGTGCACAGTGTGAATATATCCACTCCGAAAGAGGAGTATATGGATCTCCGCAATGTGAAGACGTCTCGACAGATTATTTTTCACGAGAATCGTTTGTAAGACAATTACTCAACTCAATGGGCATCCACTCCTGCAATTTCAGATTTTTAAAATCTCACCAGATGGGGAATAGAACCCGCCTTCCCCGGATTGCTAGGCGCGCACGCTACCAACTACGGTAACCGGGGAGATATTTATATTTATATTTATATATATATATCTAAGTTCTACGCATCCCGAAAAGTGACTTAATTTTTAAGTTGAAGAGTTGTTTGCGGCAATAGCTTATATCAAATATTAATAGTGAGTTTAGTTAGCAGAGCATTAAATTATTATGTTAGAAAACTTTGCGTGATTTTTCCAATGTCAAAAACTGAGCGACCGTCAACAAGGCAATTGGTTTTTCATGCTCTCGGGTAATTAAGCGACCCGATTGCTCTGATTGCTATGGAACTTAATTCAACGGGAAATGCGTGTGACGTTTTTGAAGGTGTTGAAGTCATATTTAGTTTTTCTCAATACGTTAAGCAGTTTAACCCTTGTAGCGAATGCCTCAAATTAACATCTAAATTTATCAATTATTTTATGATATTAACACGAGTTTTAGAAGAAATTATTATGGTAATATAAGTTTAGGAGAAATATATTTAATTTATAATAAATACCTATGAGTACCCTTTAAGTGGTTAGCATAAAGCATTTACATTTTTGATTCGGTACGGAAATTACCTGGATATCTGTCAAGACTTTGTCAAGTGAAAGAAAGCGAAAGAGAGAAAAAGAAAGAGATTCCAAAATATCACATAATGATTTGTTAGATATATTTATTTCTTTATTTTTGACTGATCTATTTCTGCCCCTTTTTATTATTGTTGACATTAATTAGACAGTGATATATTATGTTACTGTATTAATATGTAATAAATAATAGAGTTATCACAACAAATAAATTACTATCTAATCTATTGTATTCATTTTTATACACACATTCTAAGAAAAAAATAAAGATCTAGTTACGTACTGGTAATGCATATTATAATTTCTTACAGAAATAAATGTTTATTAACTCTCAAATAAATAACTAAGTTTTCTTTATTTTGAATTAAAAATTAAATTAATTATTATAGGCATAATTTTATGATTTGTAATTGTAATCTGTATAACTAAAGAATATATTTTTATATTTTAGCTATAGGATTGGTTTGTCGAATAGGCCAACCGTCAAATGTTCAGAAGATGAAAAAAAATATCACTTCTGCAATATATTTCAGAAATCGGACTCTAAAAATATGATTGAGATTTAAGGTTGTTTTTGGCTTAATCCAAATACGCTATTTACTTTGTGTAGTTAATAAGTTTTGAGTTGAAAGATAATATTATAAAATATTATAATGAAAATTAATTATGGGTTTTTCTTATTTACGTTTGAATGGTTTACATTATATGAAAACAAATATGTACCTAACGCCCTTAGTAGTCGTCCCACATTTCGCACCCCTAAATAATCGTTTAGATTGATCGCCGAGATATTCTTCAAATAACAACGGTTTGGCAGTTTAAGTAATATTTTTCCTCTAAACTTTTCCCGAAGGCTTTGATATTGATAAGATTTCACAAATAAAATATTATTATTACGTTTACAGTGGAACTAAGCGGTAAATAAATGAGTCTAATTTATTTGAACACAATAGCCCTTAAAGAAATGATAAGATTTAATTGGAGAGGGAAAAAAACAAAAAAAAAAAACTAAAAGCAAATGAAATCTTTGTTGATAGGATTGTGGTATATTTGACGACGTCTCTCTTGTACGCATCATTAAACTGTAAGAGTCAATTTTATGATAAAAGCTTTTAAAAATAAGATAGATGCGAGTATGTGTCTTTTTAGAAACAAAGTGATTTCTCAAGTTTATAAAATGTAAATAGAATATGTCTTGAAAATAAAAATTGAAATCTTATGTTTTGAATGTTTTCTATAGAAATGGTTTTAAATTGTAAGCATTATTCTTCTCTTCAAATTATGTCCAAGAGTTTGTTTATTATCATGTCAATACTGCAATAACGTTACTTTCGGTCGTGTTTTAACGTGATAAAAATGATCAAAAATTATCTCGAAAAAATCTCGTGTGAACGCAATAAACATTTAAAATTTTAGCGACAGATAAAAATACATATATTTATAATTATTTTGGTACAATTTTAGTTATATGTCATTCTTGCATGTAAACATTAGTGCTGACGCGAAGTGTTTTAATTTGTCAGTTATGTTTTGAAAGGTGTTTTAGTTAATATAATCAAAACATAATTTTGATGCATTTTCAGATTATTTTTTGTGTTTTTATTGGTTATAAAAAAAGTTATAAGTGAATGTCAATAGAGCTGGAGTTTCTGTGGACATTCTAAAAAATGTATCACACATGTATCTAAAAAAATATTACTGGCTTGAATCTTTTTTAATTACGGCATTAATTGAGACGTTAAGTATGACGTATGTGATAAAGTATAATTGAAATAAAAATAGATTATGAAACAAAAACTATCGTAGAAACGTTTTCGTTCATTCCAAACAAATTGAAATCCGTTATAAATCATAAAAAATAATATTAGAAAAGTTTTCTCATATTTACATTGAAGTGTCGTACACAAACGAATGAAGTTTTTATATATTGGGGTAGTTTTAGGTTACGAATAAACAATTTAATAATACGTATGAAAGTTAAAACAATGATTCTAACCTTTACTATTTATAATGTCAATAAAATAATGAGACACTGTTTATTTAAATAAAACATTGTATAATTAAGTGACATAACTAAAAATACTTGATATTAATAGTAATTTTACCTTATTATTTATATAATATCCGCGGTTCTTTGCTCCTCTAGTATAGAAGTTGGGTTATGTGCCTTGCAATTCGGGGAATGCAGGTTCTATACACACTAAGACTTTAAAAAATCCAAAAATACCGAACTGCATGCTTATTGCAATAAGCAATTGTCTGACCCAATTCCCAGGAAAAATAATCTATCAAGACATGGCTGCGCGTTGCGAAGATTCATATACACTACTTTCAAAGCGAATATTTTCAAGTTGTAAAAATCTATATGCTCCACTTTTGGAGCAGGAATAAAACTTATATAATACTGCCTAATAAAAATAATAAGCTTTCGTATAATTGAAAAACACTTAATTTTGTTAAACGCATCAAACGTTTTATAATGTTATTTCCGTTGCTATCTATCTATTACTGGTGTAAATTGTTATTTTAATTGGTTGTTATGGTAGCGATTTTTTCAAATAGTTCTATGATATTTTCAAATGATTATATTTTTAAATTTCACAAATTCTCTGTAAAATATTGGTTTACTTACTTCATGTTTCATGAAATCTTTATTAGAGAAATAACGGCAATGATTTGTTTGTCTATTTTAAATGTAATTTTAAGTATTCATTACTTTTTGCATATAACACTCAAAACATAAAGACTATCCATGACAGTGAAACTTATACAGTCCAATCATTGCAGAACCGTAATGTGTCGATCGTTATTATAATATTTTTCTGGATGAAAGAAAATTAAGGTTTACGAAGAAATCCACCAAAAATGATAAAAACAGTGTTGGAAGGTTTCAATCATGTTTTGAAAAGTGTTTTTGATTATTGAAAAATATCCCTTTGTACCCCCATGAAAACGGTAGATCAGTTTTTTACTGTACTGGTTTATAGTATAATTAGTACAATAAATATCTAATATTACGTTTTCTACCATGGTCAATGTCCTACGAAATTACTATAATAAGAATGTCTCTATCGCTGTAATTACACTACAGCTTTTCAAGAAGACAAAGTTACATTATGACTACAATACTATGCAAGTATATCTAATGTAAAAATGTTGTTTTAAAAAAACAATAACTATATATTACATAATATGCAACTTATAATATTTATAAAAATACATGTATTTGTCACAAGAATTCCTCCTCAACGGTAAAGAATAATAATGTGAAATTCCTATTTTTAGGTTAAGCAAATTAATTTTATTATCATTGATGATCTACGAGAGACTGATAATATTGTATACGGCCAAGTATTGAAATGAATTTCTAATAACAAGACAAATAAAACAAATTTGAATAAATAATAAGTTTGACCATATCAGGGAAACGAGGCTAATAAAGCTATAAACACAACATGCTAGAACATGTTTTTGACATATCGAAACTAATTATTCATTCGACGCTAATCACACAACGTCGCACATTAGTCGCTATGTGCGTGCTTTAAATAACCAAGGATTTATAATATTTACTGAAAATATATTAAGACAGGTCAGTATAATTATTTTCGGGTCATATTGGCCCACATACTTAACAGTGACCTTTTAACAATAATCATAAAATAAAATCAACATCTACATAATAAAACAATTTCATAAGCAGTATTTTGTGTGAAAATACTTATTCAACAGCTTTTGTTTCTAGCGGAAGTTGTAAATAAATATTTTTGCGGCTTTTTCTTGAAATTATCATATCATAATCTGCGTGGTTGCGTATTTTAAGTGAAATACGAGTATTCAATTTGTTTGTACGAGCAACTTACTGTCTCGGTATAATATTTTACAAGTGGTTAATGGTTTATGCACCATTAAATTCGTTATTATTAAATCAGAATACTTCCTAAGTTTATTTATATCATACTCTTAACTGTGAGAGAATTATTAAGTATCTCTCTATTCCTGTGTTTTACCATGTTAAAGTTTATGCAAGGAAAAATAATAGATTTATACATTACAATTATGTTGCATGTCATCTGAATTTAACACTCAGTTTTTTTTTTGATAACTTTACTTTATAGATAACTGTTATATCAAAAGAATGTAACCTGCAAATGCCGAATTAATATTTAAATTTAGATCGCATCAATTTTATCGATTTTTTTTAAATAAGTTATTTTAGATTGAGTAAATAAAACACTAGCTTAAGTTTTTATGCAAAAAAATAGCGCAGAGTTTAATGTGGAGAATATATAATCAAAAATAAAGTTGTCTGTTTCTTTAAATATGTTTTAGAAAACTTATTATTTTGAATTCAAAACATAGTTTATTATTTTTATTTGTATTAAACAATATGAAAATGAAAAAAAGTTTCAAAGATAATTATCTAAAATAATAGTATGTATATTTTTATAAAAAATACGTTTTAAGTCAAAAATACAGTAAAACATAATATATAGAATAATTTTCGTTTAATTTTTTAATGTCTTATCCAACTTGTTTATTTTTCAAAGGTTTGGGTGTATTCGGTGGAGCTATAGGATGCTAGCATGTCCCGAAAAGACGAGATTATACTGGCTAGTGAAATCGATTCTTGAAAATGCCATATGGTGTTCATATGATTTATTTAGAAGGCGAACATGGAAGGATAATATGTACTGTCATAAAGGAAAACTTTAAAAGATTTCTATAATAAAAATATAAACTGAAATATGTATATCTATCGTATTCAATTATTATAAGTAATTAAAACTAACTAACTTAACTAATTAAAAGTAATTATAATATACCAACTGATTTCATCATACAAATACTTGGCATATTATATATTTTTAATTTCGTTTAAGAAGGAAACGATATAATTAAAAATATTTCTGTGATCAAAGTAGTAAAGAATGATTTTTCTTTGAAAAATTTGATACTCGGTGGGCAAATAATAATAAAAGATAAATTTCTATTATAATATAATGTCAATATGAAAAAAGGATGATGTGTTCAATTCAAATTCAAATAAAATGCGGAATGATTTTAAACAACTTATCTTTTTTTTGTATGTAAATATTATTACCAACGTTAACGTTGTTGTGGAAACCGTAGACTTTTTTTAAAATCAATTATTTATTTATTTTTTCGAACGCCTGTGAATAAGTAAACATGGAACCAATTAAATTACATTCTCGTCGTTTTATAAGAAACATTTAAAATGAATGAAATAAATATCCACTTTAGAACGGAACACATATGGTACAAATTTTACAGAAGGCACAAAAATGTCTATTTAATGATTTTGGACCAACGTCAAAATACATAGCCCTGAAGTGGATGAAATTTAAAACTGGTGTTTAATTTACCCGATTTCATATCAATATAATGAAGTATTTATGAAAAAACCATTAATCGATGTGATAGAAGTTTTTTTTCTTGGTCGAAACTATCACAGGCCATCCTTTTGGATAATTAAAAGCTGAATTTAGGTACTAATTTGGTATTTGAGCTTACATCTTTTTGGTAAAACGTACATTAACTTATACATTTTGTAACTATTGAAAAAATCAATGTTGAAAAAACTGTGTTACATCCTTTTTTCCTTTCTGCATTCGATATTATTACATATAATGCAAATTCAGTACTATAGTTTGAAAATAACTGTATGCAAGGATCACATTCTGTTGTTTTAGTGTAAATACGTTTTGTATTAAAATAATATGAATCAATTTAATTAGGAAAATTCGAAAGTTCTCTTAAGATAAATTATTTAATAATAAGAACTGACAATTATTCAAATATAGGATCCGTAAATAGTGAAAGCATTAATGAAAAATGCAAAAATCGTTGCATCTCAGTCGTTAGCAAAGATTGACGTAGACAGCAAAATGATATTTCAAAATTGGACTGGTGAGATGTAAAATCTCTGAAATATGATCCATGCTATTGTCTTTGGATACAGACAGTTTGTCAAAAAATAATTGGTTTGTATAATATAATATTCGATATACTTGCTATAGTTGACGGTCTGGTGGTTTTCTGAGTTTGGAAGTGCAACCAAATCGCAAGGAAAAAAAAAAAAATTTAACGCTACCTAAGAAACAGTTAATTAGCAAGTCATTGAAAAAAAATTGTATACTATTTTATTAAGAAATAATCATTACAGCTTCATGCAAATATCGAGTTTATCGATCTTCACAGTTTGAATATTTTTATAATGACATATTACACAATCATCTGCTCATTACAAATTTACGTTCTGCATCGAAATAAACATTACAAACGAGATAATTGTTTACGTAGCTACATGATTCAAACATTTGATATTTGGTCCAAAGCTTTTTTTAATCGAGTACCGCATATATTATATAAGGTGCGCTTTATATTCCAGGCCGATAAAAAAGTTTCTTGCAATTTACAGTGTCGAACGAGCTGTGTGTGATTTGGCACTTTTTCCTTGGAATAACATGTGCTGTAACAGTTAATCCAATTCGGCCGGAAAAATTTAATTGATGTTACAACATTGCCTCTGGTATCCTTAAAGCAATACGACAAATGGTGCACTATACAGTGACTCTACGAAAGTGTAATGATTTTTGGTCTATAAATTAAAAAAAATCAGTGCCCCAACAGCGGCCCTTCTGTTTATCAATAAAGCGAGCAAACCTGATTTTTTTGTCTAAAAATTAACAATCATTTACAGACGTTGTTTTTGACCGCTTTTCACGCTGCTCAACATGAACTCCAACAAATAATGACAGGTGAACAAATACAAATATTTCAATTAATAATATGATTTTTATAATCAAGCTGTGTTTGAAATTCGTAAAATGTCGTTTAAGGTTGATTTTTCAAGTAAACTAGAATGAACCATGTTTACAAATATCATAATACGCTTATACGGAGGGTACGTAAAAATCTACGAGTGGTTCAATTAACTATGTGTGTTTTCGTCAGCTTATTCAAGTGATTACTGATTGATGATGTCAATAGTCAACGCCAGATAACGAAAGTGGATATGTTACAAAAACAATTAAATTCGAACAGACGGATACGGCAATTATTATTATTGGGTTCGATTTAAATTCCTGGCCAAATTGTTTGGCAGGCATCCAACGCTTTCAGTTCACTGAATAACGTTTTGTATTCGATCAAAATGTTCGGTAATAAATTATTTAACGCTACATGCAAATGCACTGTAACAATGTAGTTCACTTGATAAAGGAAACGTTTTGCACATGCTTGCAAAAAATAAGTAACGAATAACTATTTTCAAGTGATATTTCCATGATTCAGATGATAGTGGATATAAATTAAGCGATAATCAATTTTCATGGAAAATTATGAAATTTAGTTTATATGGAAATGGCTCTGTTTTAAATAAATGATCTTTTGTATAATGGATTTAAATGTAAAACTGAAAATGCAGGACTGGAGCAATTGCTTAATAGCTCAATCTTGTGAAACTGTTGAGGCGTGTCTTTATATTGCGGCGATCCATATACTCCACTTTCAAAGCAGACATCTTCACGCTGCTTTCAGTATTATCAATATTACTTAATGATTTAAAAATATAATTATTATCAATAAAGGTGCTTACCATAAAGTTAAAATTAAATTCACAAATATTTTTATTAATTACACATGTAAAATATAAGCTTTCATATGGATAACATAGTATTTTAAAACCAGATTTTATTTATTTGCAAGCTTTAGGCTGTTTGCAATCAAATACTATGTAGAAACAAAACTGCATTAGTGCCATATTAATTATCTACTATGAAATGATATGTTTATTGTAAAAGATTATTCGTAGATTGAAACTGGACTAGAATGTTTTTGAATAACATAAAAAGTAGCCTTCCATATCTTTAATACAACCAATTTTTGTTAAAACTGAATAATTATTACTGACAGCGTATTTTCTGTCACGTATGCATGCAAAGTAAGAACCATCAGGAAAGTTTTAAAAACTTATGAGTGGTATAACGTGGTATGAAAAATGCATACTGGGTAAAATTCGCACATACTGACTGTAAAAAAAATGTAGAGCACACGATAAAATGTGCAATATGTGAGAATTTGGTGACAAATTATTTGGTATTGCCATCAAATTAAAAGAAGCATCAAAATTAATTTACGAGTATAATAAATATCTTTTGGTTGTTAGTAATACAAGGAAAAGTTTACTTAATAAATGGACGCTTTATTGTGTTATATTCAGAGTTAAGCATTTTTATCATATCTTTTGATTCGCATCCTTAAAAATTACGATGTTTTCATTGGTACTTTTTTATTAAATCGCGTTGTGGCACGGGTAAGCTATTAAACGTAATTTTATTTCTATGCGTGACATTTACAAAAAAACCTACGCTTTGTAGCAGTGGTTAGTTTTCAGACAACATACTTATTAAAAATTAACTACCAACACGGAAAAACACAATATTTAGTAAGTATCAACGAAATGTCAGAAGTTTTTCAACATGCCTTACCTGATCGTAATTGAACTTTTACATGAAACTCCTTGAAAAGCTCGGCATGTAAAATCGGCTACGGTACATTTTGGTTAACCGGTAAAAATCTTAACCCGTTATGTATAATATTATGTAAATTACAATTGAAACTTTACGAGACGTTACCATACTATAATTATTAAATCTGACGGTTAAATACTTGTTTTAAAAATTATAAAAATCAAACATTTTACTTAAAACAATGTAATATTTAGTAAACCAGTTTATTGTATGTATTGTATAGGTATATTACAAAAATTGAAAAATTTCAATTGTATTCAGAAAAAGAAATATGTTGTAACCGTGATCAAAAAGAGCTGATGCACATCAAAAACAATATGTACATGTTATTATTTGTCACAAGGTCGATAATATTCCGATTAAAATACATATTTGATACTATTTTTAATACTTGATAATTCTGTGTCTACCAAATTACTTTGATAATGTTGTAAGTAACTTGTATATTTATATTTAAAAAATACAAATACGTAAAACAAGCACAATACAAATAAAATACACTTTATTCATGGATACATATCGTCGTATTACTGGCAAAAGACGTTAAAGTAAAAAAGTGAGTTTTG
>JAGVSQ010013107.1:0-11276 GCA_022683975.1 Rhyacophila evoluta
TTAGAATTTAAAATCAATTTTCATCAAGCACCATCAGTCAAAAATATTAATTATAGAAGTCCTTTTATTGGACGTAAATATCACAGGTTCCTTGTTTTTAAACTTAAAAGCTAAATGTGTATCCTATTCTAACATTTTCAATTTATATCTTTTTGATAGAATGTATAATATAAATACACAAAATGTCTATACATATACATAACTATTTGTATGCATTGAGATAATCGTAAATGGGTATTTTAAAAATTGAGGTTACGTCCTTTTTCTTTTCCATACTCGATTTGGATGTAAGATATGGATACCAAATGTCAATCAATGGCTATCCTTTCTTCAAACTTAAAAGCTAATTTTAAATACTAATTCGGTATTTGCAGGTTACATACTTTAGATCAAACATTTATAAAGTTGTATACATTGTGATTGTTGAAAAAGCGTTATTAAAAGTGAGGATTGCGTCCTTTTTCCTTTTTACAGTCGTTAGTTTTATTTTCTTTAGAATAGAGTCAATGGCAACACCGATTGAGTATCGCCAACACGTGAAATAACATTCTTGTTTTTGCTCACAAAATTGTATCCATTTTTTACGATAAGCACGAGAATAAATTTCTTTTTTAACAAAATATTCAATAATGAAACATATTTATGCATGAATTTTATCAAACTGTACAAACAAAAATACAAACAACATATTGGTGACAAAGTACAAATATTTTTTTGCCCCTAAATATGCACGCAGTGAAAAGTATGAATAATAATAAAAAAATGTATCTTTAATGGAGGTTGAAAAAAATAGTAGCTAGAATTAATATTATACATTTATGATACTATGGTATACACCCGGATTTTGTATTACACGGTACTTTAACAACACGGCTTCGATATAGCACGGCTGATGAATTGTGGCATATTCTTGTATAACACGGTTGTAGAAAAGCAATCAATTATAAATAAATCAACATTCCTGATTTGAGCACACCATTACGAAAATATTCTATTCATCATAATATTATATGATTAGATTTATATATTTAAGATTTTTTTATCCCATGTTCGGTCCTAAGGTGGAGCATGTGGATCTATACAGTGTAAAGATATCCACTCCGAAGGTGGAGTATATGAATCTCCGCAATGTGGAGACGGCTTGACAGATTATTTTCACGAGAATTGTTTGTCATACAATTGCTCAACCCAATGGGTATCCAGCCTAGTATTCTTGGATTTTTTAAATCTGAAAGATGGGCAATCGAACTCGTATTCTTCAAGTGGATAGACGTGCACGCTGCCAACTACGCTACCGGGGAGATAATATATATATTTAAGATATGATAAAAAAAAATTCTTGCTGACAAAAATGTGGCCAGAAATAGTTGCTAGAAAAATGTTGTACCACCAATAGAAGATGAATATGACATTTGACATTTATCATTGGTGGAGAAGGATTTGTTGTCCTGGATATTCAAAATATTGAAGAAATATTAATGAACCGTTTTTTAACGAAGAAACTAGTCAAAGTGTTAGATGAACTTTCCATGATACTCAGAAAACAGTTTGCAGCGAAGCAGCTACATATTTCACATTAAAACAACAAATGAAGTTTTGAGGTTAGCTGATAAATTAGAACATAAATAAATTAATTAGATAGGAAATAGTTTTGTAATGGAAAGAAGTTTAAAATTCAGCGGAGAATTATAATGGTGGTTGGCTCCTTATCATGGCATAAAGGTTTACACGCTAAAAATAGACACTCAAAAAGATTAAGTCCAGAGTGTCTTCCGATAATAAAAATTGAAAAGAAGTCAAATAAATAGGATCGTAAGTGATATTAATTTGATTAGTGATCTATACAATATAAGTAAAAATCATAAAGTGACGTTATAACCGGATCGGACGAATGCTGCGGATGCCCCCGGAAAGCTTAAATAATGTGTTTTGCTCCTCTAATTCTAACTGGTGGAATTTTGGTGTTGTGCAAGCTCTTCAAATACTTTCCAGTCGATATATATTATAAGTATTAAAGGATGCATTAACTAAGTTTACATATTCTTAAAATGTTGCTTCTGAAGATGCCTGGTATTTTGGTACAGTTTGTGTACTATATCCGCACTGAAAGTGGATTTTATGATTTTTTTTATAAGAGATTATGATTGAGAATTCTCGAGATATCGTTTATGAGAGTCTTGAGAATTTAATAATTTTCACCCATTTAATATATTGAAAATTAGGCGTTGTCAATTTGATTAGATAAAATAACATTCTGAAAGTATTTCGGAATTAAGAAGTAGACAAACTAATGATATTAAATTTAGGAAATGCTCTGAAAACTTTTACAATAGCAGTGAAAGCCTTATGCCAACAAGATGTTAATGTATTAAGCGTAGAGGGTAAATATTAAAAACATTGTATGCAGCCAAGTTTTGAAATTAATTAATTATAATATTACAAAAAAAAAAAATGGACTATGGCTTTTAATCTATTTTAGAGAAGGCCTAGTTTTAAAGCTTGCATAATACAAAACTATACAAATTGTCAAATTTAATTGAATTGTAACATAATGACACTGATGGGAAAAGTAACAGCTTGTATGTCTCTATATTTCAGACACAGTTATTGATATGATTGCTTGAATTATTAACTATCGATCAATACTTTAAGGATAATACTACAGTTCAATGCGATGTTAGCTTTCTTTCATTAACTTCGTTTCTTTTAACTATTAAACTGTATGTTGGTGACTATTCAAAGGCATCAAATACGACAAAAGTTTTAATAAAAATTATATAAAATTTGGTACGCAATTATCAACGTATAGTAGAATTGGATGTAATTAAACAGATGTCCAAGCCACATAGTAACAAACAATTGAAAAACGCAATTGAAATTTCAACGAAAAAAATTAATATTTAGTATAAATTTTATATAATTGAGATTTTAATTTGAAATTTAAATACTTACGTGGTATATACTACATTTTTTCTGATTATTAGATTATTGAAAAGCGCTCTACTTTAAAAGTTAATGAATGTTTTGTAGGTGCTAATTAAAATTTTGGTCATTTTGTGTTTGAATTTTTATTAATATTATATTATCATTTGTATATCTTTGCCCATGAAACCTTAAAATTGGTTATATTTTTGTTTATTAATAAAACAATATATAGTACATTATCAAAAACGTTTATTCATTTTAAAATATTTGAAAGTGGCATTATGATAAATATTACAATTTAGATTACGTACAGTCAAAACTTTGTAATTAAGTAACCTTATTTTTAAACTTCAAAGCCAAAAAAATTTAAACCGTTTTGTAGATAATATATTTTTTAAATTAATATTATTCGTGTTATAAAAAACAGTGGTTACTTCTTCTGTGTGTATTATTTCTGATTGGGTGTCTTTGTCGTGTTAAAGTATTGATGTTTTTAAAGCATCATATACGATAAAATGAAAAAGACTCAATTCACTATAATTTCGAATGAATGTGTTATACCGTCATTCAGTTTTTAAATCTTCCGATCTGACAATTTTGTTAAAACTGTATTTTTTAATTTTTTGTTCCTTCATATCAAACCAAATAGTTTGACAAAAACACCAATAATCCTTATGGCATCTTTATTAAAATAGCTTAATATACAATTTAATACGCGTTATATCATAAGGATGTAAGCTGCAAATGACGGATTAGTAAGTACATTCAATTTTTAAGTTTGAAAAATGAGGCCTTCTGAAATTCATTACCACGAAAAAAACTTTCTATATTTCAATATAAAACCATCATGCTCTTTCTACTATCTTTTAATGCAAAATATGGCGCGATAGTAACATGTTGCAGTGTCGCATACCATTTATTATTCTATTCTTTTTGTTTGTTGTCAATCCCATAGTATAATTTAGCATTTCCCGTTACTTTCTTTCTATAGATTATATTATACCAAATCTACGTTTGCCATAAATTATAACTTATAACATAATAACATTTATTGCTGAGTTTTTAATAACATAAAACGACCTTAACTTCGTAGATAAAACTGAAAAAATGTGCAAGAAATGTTTACGTGCCTAATGCCATCCATAAATTTGATAGGCATACTCTTGATATTAATCGATTCTATTATTTATGGTAAATACAAATTAGTGTTGCCATCCTGATAATATTTCTTAGAAGACAAATGGATATAGTTACGCAAAAGACGTCCAAGCCACATTCTGATCTAACTGAATAAATCAAATTTTTATGTTATTAAGACTGTAATAGAAAATTCATATACTTACATGGCATATCCTACGTCTTTCCTGATTGGCATATTATTGAAAAAGTCCTGCTTTAAAAGTTATTAAATTTTTATTGCAATACGTCTTTTGACTGAAAGCTTGAAGAGATCCTTAAAAATTAAGTATGAATTTCATATAATAAAGACTCTATTTGTATTGTATAAAAGTTATTGAATATTTTGTGGGTGCAAATTAAAATTTTGATCCTTTTTTTCTTGGATTTTTATTGATATTATGTAATTAGTATTCGCCTCTAAAACCTTGGAATTCGTTATATTTAGTGTGTTTTTGCTTGTGAATAAATCAATATATCGATACAATACAATATAACGTAGTATTACTGGCAAAAAACGTTAATGTAAAAACGTGATTTCTAAAATAATCGAGTTTTAATGGTTGATTCTCTCTGTTAAATACATTACATTAAATTTTGTAAACGTGTAATATACCACACTGTACGCTCACTGCCCACATATAATGTAGCCTGAAGATGCCGAATGGCGAAACCCGAGTCGCTAACAGTGATCTCATATATGGAAGTTTACCAACTTTAAATAATTTAGAATTAAAAATCAAATTCCACCAAGCACCATCAGTCGAAAATATTAATTAGAATAGATATTCTCAAACATCTATTTGTAATTAAGTAACCTTATATTTAAACTTCAAACCGAAAACGTTTAAGCCACATGGACGTTTTGTAGATAATATTGTTTGTAAATTGTAAGTATGCGAGCTAGAAAAAACAGTGATTACTTCTTCTGGGTATATATTTCTGATTGGGTGTCATTTTCATATTAAATTATTGATGGTTTCAAAGCATTTTATGCAATAAAATGAAAAATTTCAATATGTGGCTTGGACGTCTTCTGTTTAAATAGACCCAATTTATTTTCGAATTAATTGCAGTAAAAAATGATTGCACTTTGTTTTATTTAAAAAAACAGAGTGCACGATCTATATAATAGTTTTATATACGTCAAAAAAACAGACATTTTAAACGGATACGTGACGTTGATCACGCCTAATATGAAATAATATTCTCACGTGATTTTCCTGTGTACTGGATAAAATTAATCGGTTACATAGCTGGGAATTCCCGAAAGGATTTTTTTAAGTGAAGCTATTTGTTGAGTGCAATGTACTCACTTTCTTACGCTACTCATCTTATCTCTACACTTTTTAAGCGGACGTATACCGTGGCCTAATTAGCATGAGGCGCACTTCAAAAATCTAACTCCAAAATTATTGTAATACGGGGAAGTTCCCCAACAATTGACTGGCATGTACTAGACTGTGCATGATTCATATCGACTGTGGAAAGGAAATAAGACGTAACCCACAAAGAGCAAAATTTACATTACAGGAGGCGAAAGAAACATTTATTTAGTAACACTTTTTTGTCTAAAGGCTTATGTTAATATTTATCTTCTTGCAAATTCAAATCACTCTTGCAAAGTTTTACACAAACTATATTATGCCATCTCTTCTCTGAAAGTGGAGCGTGTGGATCTACACAGTTTTAAGATGTCCGCTCCGAAAGTGGAGTAAGTGTATCATCGTAATTCGCAGAGACATGTATTGACAGATTATTTTTTATGATAATTGGTTGTCAGAAATTTGCTCAACCCAAAGGGAATATGATCGATAACATGTATACTTTTGGTCGTTTTTATCGCTTTCACTACCCCCTTAATGCATGTATTGCTTTTTGTGAGCTGTACACGAGTGCTCAATGATGACATCGTCAGTTTTGGGAATCATTCATTTAAATTTAAATACAACTGACAATGACCTTAAACCAACAGGGATCCAGTCTTGCATTTTTGGCTTTTTAAAAAACCGACAGATGTGGGAATCTAACCCGTATTCCTTGGATTGCTAAGCGCACACACTAACCTCTACGCTACCGGTGAGATAATAGATCAGTGTCAACTATATATTATATACACATATAACAGTCAAATATGATAGATAGATATGTAATATATATATTGTCGCCTGTATCGCCTTAATTGTCCCCTTGATGGCTTTTAATACTTTTTTTGAGCTATACACCAGTATTCAATGGCAACATTGTCAGCTTTAAGAATCATTGATTTAAATCTAAATACATCTGTCATTAAATAACGTACGTAATAAATTATAACAAATTTCTGCAAAAAACTTCAACAAACTAGTCAGAGTTCATAACTGTGTTTTTACAAGTGTCATTGATAAATTATTTAAACTCATTGTTTATGGTTTAAAAATAAGTGCTTATTTAATAGACAAATTTGATTGTATTTATGTCAGATGGGCATCCAGTTCTGCATTTTTGATTTATTTATAAATTCAGCAGATGTGAGAATTAAATAAAATATATATGAAATTAAATAAATAAAATTAATGTATGACAAAATCGTAATTCATGTAGAAGTACTGAACAGTACGTTATCAATAGTAAGTAAATGTCTTCAATATCTATTCCAAAGATTTTTCTAAAAGATAACCTCGTTACCACGTTTGCTTCCAAAGTGGAGCATATGAATGTACACAGTGTGAAAATATCCACTCCGATAGTTCATCGAACACCACTAATCAAATTATTATTAATTACTTAAAATTAATTGTATTAATCTACGAAATAATTATATTAGAAAGTTTTTGTTTATTTTATTGCATATTTTTTCTCGATATATATATTTTCAACACCATATTCACTTCCAATCTGGAGCATATGGATCTACACAGTGTGAAGATATCCACTTCGGAAGTGAAGTATATGGATCTCCGCAATGTGAAGACGTCTTGATACATTATTTTTCGCGAGAATTGTTTGCCAGACAATTGTTCAAGCCAATTAGTTTTTTGGATCAAACAGATTAGGAATCGAGCCCGCATTCTCCGGATTGTAAGGCGCGCACGCTACGAACTACACTAACCAGACAAAATTATTATAGTAAAAAATACTATTGAAAGAAATACACTTTGGAGTGAAATAGTTTTATTTTCATGTAAAAGATAAAAACAACCTTTAAAAAAGAAAAACTATAAAACGATAAATATATTCTAAGAATTTGCCTTTGAACTATTAAGATTGTTGTGCATATAACTCTTTTCCGTGTTAACAAATGCGTGCATGTTGAAAATAATTACTATTTATCATTGTACCTTGGGGCTACAAAAACAAAATGTTCCAAGAGACGAAAACATAATAATTAGAAGATTTTTTTTGGATTCGTTATTTCTTTCTAAATTTATGCGGGAAATGTATAATGTGGGAGGAAATGTAAATAATATGCACCTATGTGAATATTGTATCTGGTATTTCCTTTTAATTATTAGCGGGGAATACTTGGCATGCTCCCAATAGATATTACGTTTTAGCAACAAATCTAATAATCATTACGTATATTTAGACATTATTCCAGAAAATCTATTGAAAAAATCCACTAAGCTGCGCAGAATATTAATGATATCGGAAGTGGAAGTTTTTGTCACCTTTTTTATTTTCAAATCAATGTATCTCAGTTGATAATATCGGCATTTACTTACCAAATACACAAAAATGAAGCTTAATATTTAGTTAAGGAAATTGCATTTAAAGTTTTATTAAATAATCACCAAATTTTGCATGATATTAAATATGCTGCGACCGGGAAAAAACGGAGATTTCCGGGTCCGGTATGGTAAAGGTTTATACATCCTTTTAATAAATCACATCCGCTTCGAAAATATAACGTAATGGATATCAACAATATGA
Organism: Rhyacophila evoluta; assembly: GCA_022683975.1. Classification (NCBI taxonomy): domain Eukaryota; kingdom Metazoa; phylum Arthropoda; class Insecta; order Trichoptera; family Rhyacophilidae; genus Rhyacophila; species Rhyacophila evoluta. The sequence continues at coordinate 8,014 of JAGVSQ010013107.1, forward strand.
AGATGACAACGTTTTAAATAGAGTAAATGTATCTTCGCATTGGAAGATTTATTTAGACAGTTTTTTCACAAGATTTAATTGTCAACCAATAACCAGTCTTGTAACTTTAGATTCTTTTCAATACAATAATAATTAGGATAGTTTTTGTTTTTAAGAAAATATTTTGAAATATAATCTAATTTACAATATCAATGAACTGAAAGAAAGACAGCTTCATTAGTTGCCCGTTACTTGTTACAATACTCAACACTCTGTATAATTAATTAGTTCGATGTAGTTTAGAGAGTGGATCGGTTGTTTGGGCCATGAATAAGTTGAAATATGACCTTATGGTAAAGAGGGTTCAGAATAAATTTCTGAGACTTCTGTATTTGCGAATATATGGATACTGTCCGTGGCTTTATCCAACTCCTTTCATTTTAGCCATGTTTTCTTATTGTAGTTTAAAACTGAAGCTACGACATGGTGCCAGAGCGACAAAAGCTGAGCGTTGGCAACAGAGATGCAAAATAGCTACAACATATTTTCGTCACAACAACTTTCTCACTTACCAATTTATAACTATTTTGCATCTCTGCTGTTGATGCTCTGCCACCGCAGGATCTATCTGGAGCCTTGACCTTATGCGTGGTCTAATTATTGATAACTCTGCCACTTTAGCTAATATTGGTATTCTCGTCCCTGATAACTACCCAAGAAACCACAAAATATCAGCTCCTTTTATTCTAAATGCAGAAATAACCTTACAGTAGTCACAAAAATGCGGAGAACAATGGGATGTTTAACGAAATCGCCTCTATTATTGATATATTCCACCTGTGTGAGGTGAGTTTAGATGGATACTATTGTATATATTTTTAGAACAAGATCTGTCTAACTTTCTTGCTAAACTCTCATTTTTTCTATATTATTTTTAATTGATTTAATTGATTATACAAAATTGATTTCACCTTTTTATACATATTGTCGCCAATATTTCAGGAATATCAGGAACGTATCTTGATTTTTGTAAGTATAGTTTTATTTTTCGTAATCTCTTATATTATTTATACATTTTTGCATTGACACCTACTTTCATAAATTGTGCTTGAATTATGTATTAATACAAAAATGTGCAATGAGACAATAGATAGCAAAAAATTAAAGTTTACTTTACAAAGTGACTTAAGCAAAAAAAATCAAGATACATGTTCCTGCAATATTGGAGACGATATGTTTTTTCTTTAATATTATACTAAAACGTTTTGTTGTATTCGTATTTTAAATGCTGTATACCAATAATTTGTAATGTTTTCAACACATAAGAAAATAATTAAAATAAAATAATTGATATTGATCTTGATTGTTATCAATCAATTAGTATTTGTTATCGTATTATTCTTCAAGACCGGGAGACGGAATTCACAACCGGTGGAAATTCCCGCGTTGGCTTAAAAAAATGACCCTGATAGCTGTTTACAATAAATTATTATCAAAATTGAATCATTTTACACGTAGATTGTAATAAATTTGACCACAGTTAACACTTTTAAAATTCGTTAATAGCACTTTGTCTAATTTTAGCATTGAGTTCTTACATAATCAATCACGTATTGTCTTCATTAAAATGTATTATTTTTTATATCCCAAATATAAAAAAAATATGCCAAGGATACAGTTATCAAATAATAAATAATACATGCGTTTATTATATAAGATTAGTTGACAAAATGACTAATTGTCATTAATTCAGGTTTAATTCATACATCAATGGCAGGGACATTATCTAAAACCATATAAAATATGTTAATCAACTGTATGTGACGGGCGTATTTTGAAAGTGAACTTATTACACTGTGCCAAAATTGTAATGAGAACATTTGAACACATATAATCCAGTAAAAGAACCATATATCATATCTGTCAATATATATTACAGTTTTCAATATATTTGAAATTGAATTCTTCTACTGGTTTGTAAACTATATCTTTGTTTTGTGCAAAAAATACTTGTTAAAAATCTTTTCTTTTAAATTTTGGCATAGTGGAATGAATTTAATATTTAATTTAAAAATACTAACTTATCAATAAACAACCGTTTTAAAATCATGGTAAGCTCTCCTCATTAGCTATTTTCTAAAGGTATACCTAAATTTTGATTGTTCAATACAAAACAAAACCAAACTTTAACATACATTGAATAAACGGTAAAATTATTTTTATTTCTTTGCTTATTTTAAGTCAAGCAGCTGTGAAAATTGTACCCATAATCTCCGGCACCAAAGCACGTAAGCTGAGCTTTCAGCTACCGCAGAGACAAATTAGAACTAGAAATTGTGATAGAGATTTTTCATCTCGAGAATTCTTTAGAAATTTTGATTTTTGTTTCTCGAGAAATGGTTCACGAGAATTTCATTTTGTCTTACTTATTTAACATTTTATAAATTAGGCGTCTTAAATTTGATTCGATAAACTAATACTGTTTAGCGGTAGTAAGTAAAATAAAAACAACATCGTCACAGAATAAAAGAAACTTTTGATCGTCATTATCTTTATATTTATGAATTAAATATCACATTATTTTGGTGAGTTTTGTTTATTATTATTATCGTTTTTCACGTGTAATATTTGTGAACCATTTATAAAATACAAAAAGTTTTATCGCGTATTATTTCAGTATTTAATTTAATATGCGCAATATTCCAAATAAATTTTTAAAATTCTCGAGATTTCTCGAGAATATGACGTAAATAAAATTCCTTAATTCTCGAGATTTTCAAAATTACTAAAAAAGAAAATTTCGAGAATTTACAATCACTAATTGGAACTAATAATTCAGTATATTATTAATCAAGAATTATCAATTATAATCAATTATCGACAAAACGTAACAAAAAATTAAGTTTACGTTCACTCAGATTATAATATTATACTGTAAAAACACACTTCTTTAAGTAAGTCATTGAATTATCATCCTACAAATAAAGTAATTGTCAAAATAATTATTCTTTTGTAACCACCATTAAACTATTATCATATCTTTGAGAAAATGAAACCTAGAAAGACAATTAAACGCCTAATGTTACGGAGAAATTAAAAAATATTTAATTTTCAAACACCTCCTTAAGTTTAAGTAATGGCCTTCATTTCCACGTGGGTATACTCTACGTAAAACATAACTGCTTTCATTTTGGGCATGCTTTCTTACTGTAGCTTAAAACTCAGGAGAAATATGTATTTGGCGACGCATTTTTTTCGACTTATGCATGGTCTTATTGATAACT
>JAGVSQ010013108.1:0-11275 GCA_022683975.1 Rhyacophila evoluta
CACACTGTGTAGATCCATATGCTCCATGTTGGGAGTGAACATGGTTTAAAAAAAAAAAAAATATTTATACGAATTTTGAGCAGATCTACTCAATGTGAAGACTTATCATGGTAGATTGTTTTCACGAGATTAGGTTGTCAATCACTTTACTTATTAGGTTTACTCTATTATTAAAGTGTTAGTGTTGATAAGGTGAATTCGAACCCGCAACATCCGACCGAAGGGCGTGCGCTTACCACTAGTTCACCGAGCTCTTATTTATTATTAATCTGTAATGTACCAAATGAAGAGTGCCGTAGCAATTCATTTATTGTACAGCTCATTTACAGCTTCTGTTTGAACCCATCCCAAATCATTACAGGAGGCATTCTCAGTCTCAGCGATTGTAAACAATATTATACATAATATTAAAGGAATGCATTGCTATCGTTATGTAAAACACGGTATTTTATGTATTCCTGATATGATATTTAGAAAGGATCGTGTGAATTTAATTTATTTATTAAATATTCACATATAATATTTAAAAATAGCTTACAGTATAGTATGTAGCTTTAAGTAACAATAATATAATGGAAAAAAATATTCTGCTCAGTGCCCTAACGTGGGTAGGTGGCGCCCTTGTGCCAAAAGTTTTTTGAACCATCTATTTATGTATTTCATTGATTTATACCTTACCTACTTTTAATTTTGTATCCCTTTTTAAGTAGTTTATATGAGTGTCTTAGTTTTTATAGTCTACTTGTTTCATTTAGGCAAATCCAAATATCATTTCACGTAGAAAATATTGACTACCTTATTTAATTTTTCTTATAAAAATGCACCCATCATTTTCAGGCGCCCTTGTGCACCACCTGGACATTAGCACAGCTCGGTCCTGACTCTAATAATACTTAAAATATGAAAACTACATATACATATTGTCACAAAAATTAATGTGTATTGAATATTGAAATGGACTGTATAGCGAACATGTACATATGTATTGTGTGCCACTATAATTTTTCACACAATGAAATCATTACAACATGTGCTGTTAAAAGTATCGATGAACATAGATTATCAATACTGATGATAATAATTAATTAAAAACTATCAAATGGTCGATAATTCACATTCGTGTCAATTTTACACGTGATAGGTTACAGAGCACATATTTCTATAGTTGTAAACTACTATATTAAATGCATAAATAGATACATGCATCTATTTTTTTAACTATTTATTTTCGTGCAGAGATCCTCAAACGTATTGACCTGAATGCCACTTATATTCAAATTACTAAAATACTAAATATGCAACTATGCTGCATTTATTCAATTCTTAGAATACATCGATTATAACTAGAGGATTATCAATATCAACAATAGCGATCTACTGCTAGTCGACCGCGTAATGATTTTTGGGCCATCGCCAATAAAATGTTTCATACAAATATTTTAACCACATCATCTCCAAATGTGATGCATATAATATATTTCTCCGATAAGAATACTTCACATTCTGTGTTTTCACAAGAATTGGTTGTCAACCATAATATGAGTGTACTTTGAAAACTGAGTATGCCCTCCATTCACTTGCCCTGTCCTAAAATCGTGTCTTAATCTCCCTGGTTAGCGTAGTTGGTAGCGTGTGCGTCTAGCAATCCGGGGAACGCGGGTTCGATTCCCCATCTGGTCAGATTTAAAAAATCTGGAATTGCAGCACTGGATGCCCATTGGGTTGAGCAATTGTCTGACAAACGATTCTCGTGAAAAATAATCTATCAAGACATCGTCACATTGCGGAGATTCATATACTCCACTTTTAGAGTGGATTTTTTCATACTGTGCGGATCGATATGCTCCACTTTGGGAGCGAATATGGTATGTAAATATACATAAAAATCATGCGTAGCCCGGGGCTCTGATATCGAGAAGCGATCTATCTTATTGGACGGGAATATTCCGGGAGTAAATATAAATTACCTAAGACTTGTTACCACTCACTCAAGTATGCTGAAGTTATATTTATATAGTAGAATGAAAAGTACACAATTATTTAAAGAGACTTAATTCATCACGCGATTATGTGAATTACCTTGATTCATATTATTCAAACTGACAAATATAACCTTCAATGGGAGTTTGATTTTTGATGATTTTCCCCATCCGCTACCCTTTGGTTTGCAGACCACAGTTTGATGACCTCTTGTTTCATCATAGACAATTCTGCCTCGTGTATCAATTTTATCTCTGCATATTTTTACGACCGTTACATGCAAAATATTATTCATAGAGTAAATATCGAGACAATATAAGTTATAAAACAATTGTCGGAGAATTAAATGCGATGATTTATTGCCAACGCTGAAAAGTATTACATGAATATACAGGTATTTATTATTTGCCCTCGGGCAACACTTAACGTAATGTATCCAGAAATTAATTAAAGAACATGGTGGCATTTTGTACTCAAGTTTGTGCTTAAACTGACCCTGTTTTATTGAAAGACAAATATTGGTGTCTGCAAACACATTTTTTCTTATTTTATATCTGCAAGTAAATATGCGAACTGTATTCCATACAATTCGTTTCTTATTATCTCTGGATAATGGCATCATTACCAATACGATATACGTATTTGTATTGTATGTTTTAATTTTTTTTTTTTAGTGTGTACGCTCTGAGAGTATACCATATGGAGATTTCGATATATTTTTACTAGAATTGATTTTCAGTCAATTGCTCAAGCCATAAGGCACCCAGTCTTGCACATCTGTAGTAAAGATCGTCCGAAGCAGATATGGGATTCGAAGTGCAATCTCTGACAGCGAAGCACGCGCTCATTTCTTATTTCTAAGCCGGGTGGACAAATTTATCTGTGTAAAGCACATGGCTACCATTTGGTATTCCCAGAATTCTTTCAGTCACCCCATCATTTGCTTTGTACATTGCTGAATCACGTCAGCAATATGTTTGCTGTACTATTATATATATTAAATATAAATCCTGTCAATACTATCTGAAACATTCCTAGTTTCCCGAAATCTCACCGATGAAAAGAAGAAGCAAGTAGGATTTGGGCGTCTGTAGCACGCGTTTTGGGCACATTTCGAAAAGTTGTTATAACATACTGTTTTATCGGAGATTTATTATTAGCAAATCGCTTAACCCAGTGATCATTATCCATGTATTGCAATTTTATTCCTTTTCCACTGCGTGATTTCTATCCGGGATCTACATTGACCAAGCGCGCGTGTTTGCCAATTCAACCAACTCGTTTATTATTTACTGTTTTTTTTATCGCAACGAAAACGACAGTAGGTATCTCCTGAGTACTGATTCAAATCGTAACTCATACGAAAAAATCTTCCGTGCGTTATAATTACTCGTAATTATTCATCATACAACGTACGATTATTCGCACTGCAATTATGAATAGCTTTTATATCAGCATCATTTTTAATCGTTAATAAATTAATAATTTACTATCATATTAATTTTATACCATTTCCACTCCTATGACAAAGCAATTCCTCGTTTACGACACTGGAAATATACAAGAGATGAATAGAACACTATGGTCAATATCATCAAATCAAAATCACGCATTTGAATGATAACATTTCATCTCAGAGGGTAATAGAGGGAGCGTTGTGAGTGGATAAATACAATGGGAATGTTGTCTGATTTGTTTCTACGTAACTTTGAGTAACTAATAAGATTACAACGCTTCAATCTTTCAAATGCGTTTTTCTCGAAACTATGTAAAACTTGGTTCAAATCAATTCTACTGTGACGATGTATCCTGGTTACCTCAAGAAAACGTTTTCGTTCTCTCTGTACCAACTTTACTGCCTCATTTTTTGAAATACTGTCTAGTAAACAATCTAATCAGTTTTAGTCTTGTTATGAAATATATTTTAGATAAAATAATAAAAAAAATCTTTTGCTTATTATGCATTATTTAATGGTCAATAAAATTTGACATTGAATATAATAATTATCAATCATTTATCTTGTGTTATTTTATCTCTTACAACAATTTAACATGAATACATTTAAAAATGATTGCAATTATGTTGTGCGATTTTTCATTTAATACGTTTTGTTAATGTATTTTTTTTTTAATTTAAAAACTTTTATTTTAGATTTAAAACAAATCGAAAATTAGTTGTGCCATATACCCTATATTCTCAGCAGATATGGTTTTGGTAGATGTATTTAACAGGTAACTAAAAAACTAGTTGTTATATAGAGAGCAGAATAAAAACCGCGAGAAACAGTTTACATCACTGTAACTAGTGACGATTCGAGCAGCGATCGTTCCTAAATTACACGACGTCTTGTTGCCAGTTTTGTGTGTGCGTTTTTTTAAAATAACTTCCAGACTCCATGCTCTAAATACGTCTGACAGCCGTTATTAAATATACTTATAGACTTAAACTGCTGAATACAACCATAATTATTTAAAAAATGCATTATTTAAAATAGCAATTTCAAAAAATCCGGTATCTAAAAAGTGTTATTTTGTTAGTTGGTGACGTTTTGCTCCACGTTGACGAAATGTTTTTTTTCACTTTGTCCGCTCCAAGGTATGTAATATATATGAAACATTTCGATTTCTAGAATGTTTTGATAATATATTATTTTTACAAAGCAATTAGCTGTCAGCTAATTGCTCAAATAATGGGCATCGAAGTCGGACACGTTAATTTTTATACAACTTTTGAACTTGAACTCGCGACCTCGGCCACCACACGATTCACCGACGCGCGCCTTATCTACCCAGCCACTGAAGCAAACAAAAATGAGCTATTCATTAAATATGAATAATTATCATTCGTAACCTTTTGAGAAGTATGGACGTACGTCTGGTCGCCTTATTTTCAAAAATATTTTTCTATTAAAACCTTATTATTTATTTTTATATAAATACTAGACAGATCTATTAATGATATGTGGAAGTCATTACAATTATATCGTATATTTTTAGGCTAGAAAAAAATACGTAAACAATAACAACCAATTCCCTTATACATTTTCTATGATTATTATTATTTATAAAGTATCGAACGATTATTTATATGGCCGTTCAAAAAAACATAAAATTTCACATAAATCAGTCCTATGGGTTTAAATTTGTCCTCGAGTGCTCGTTTGATTCCGGAATGGGAGCGGCCACATGTGGTAATCTTATGCATATTCTTACTAATGAAAAATAACTTTAGAGCTTATTTTATTCGTTATTTGGAAATAGAAAAGCATTATTTACAAATCGGAATATCCAATTCGATTAAACTTTAGTTGAATTGATAGCAGTGAAAGGATTCAGTGCTTAAAACGTATGTGCATACAAAATTAACTTACTAATGAAAGAGTTCATTTACACCAATGAATAATTCACAATATATGAATATTCTTGCTCAACACATGACTTTTCCGACTCGTTCGCCGGCGTATAAGTAAACATTCATTATGACAGCTAAATTCCTAGAAACGAGCCGCATTTTCACAGAAACGTTATCACCATTTTTTGCATTATTAGCTATTATTTATTCAACCTCGATAGTTTGTTATTTTTGTCGCATCACTATGCCGATACGTCCTTGTGATTTAAAAAAAACTGGTTTCCATTGTTATTAATTATGCGTTCCAACATATTTATGAAGATTGTCTTTATACACACATTTTAAATTTATCATCCCGGTTTTTTTTTATTTCATCCAATGGGATATTGCAGAGGACGATTAATCAAATTGTTTATCCCTGTAAACAAAATTAATAATAAATTTTGGTAGATGACACATTTTATCTGATATCATGAAACAAGTTGTTTGTGCTTTTGAACATCGACAAATATTTATAAACGTATGTTATCCTGTTCTAGAATTAATAGTAAGTGTGTCATATGGTTAAGTTTATATTTCTAGTTCCCTTGTATTGTCATCGCTCTAATTTACAGTGAATGATTTCATGTTTATAAATGAAATTGTAGTTGATACTGAGTCTTATCGACACATATTGTCTATATTCAATTTGTCTGTTAATGTTTCAATATTTATTTTTAAAAGCGATGCATAACCTATTTGTCAATCTACTCTTTTATTCTACCGTAACGCATACATGTGTATATTATACGTAATTTAATTTATCATAATTGTGCAATACTTTATAACCATATGTACGCTACAATCAGTGCCGGGCCGTGGGTATATGGTGTTCTTATGCAAAAAAAATTGACCCATCTATTTATATATTTTCCTTGATTTATAGCATCCAAATTTTCAACTTTCTAGCTCTTTTCTAAGCGGTTTATAAAAGTATCTTATTCTTTGAAAAATACTTGTTTCAATTAGGCAAATATCATTGCATGTAGAAAATACTGATGGATTTATTTCATTTTTCTTGTACATAAGGCGTCCACTATATTCAAGCGCTATTGTGCCGTGAACAATCTGGGCATTATCACGGCGCGGACCTGGCTAGAATGTTTTAAAAATCTCAGAATATTAGCGAGAAATTATTCTATTCATAATTACATTTAATATAAAGTATAATAAATTATTTTTTAGATGCCACCGCGTACAACCTTTCGTATTCACTGTGTATGACATTTAAAAAAATGTAGATGCAAAGATTGCAAACCGATAGTTATTAGAGTTCCTCAGTGTTGACATGAACAACGATAAATCTCTATTTAGCCGTGGAAAGAAAATATTTTTATTTATGTGCGCTAAGTCGACTAGATATTAAAATTCGAGTGGTCTTGTAAATCGTAACTAAAATCGATATTTCGCATATTATCGATAGCACTATTCGATCGTTCTATGAAAATTTCTAAGCATTTTCACTACAGTTTTTTTTTCTCAAATTATAGCCGACTTTCTAAAACATCAACTTGAACACCTTACCGCTTTGATAGTGCAATTTCCGCTTATTCTCATAATACCGTGGCTGCATTATTACAGCGGTGGCCAATTACTTTGTCTTCCACGGAAATGTTTAAAAATTTCAAGTATCCAACTGAATAGATAAAATAAAATTCCTTTATCTATCTATGACAAAATAAACTTGTGCATTCTCAGGGTATCTATTCTAACGGATCAAACTATCTGCAAGAAAATACAAAAAGTTCGAACAATCTCTATGTGAATAATATAATCTAAATAAATTTTAAAATACATCAGTATCAAAACTTTCATTCATAACGATAGTGGTCTCGATACTTTTCGTTGGATAATGTTTTATTGTTTATTTAATGTTTTATGGATATCGATACCAATACTTTTCACTATTTACAATTTCGGTATTCTAAAACAACGTAGTTACTAAAATATCTATTATTACTTACGAGCATAGAGACAAATATGGGTTAATAATGAAATTATTCACGCGGGGTTCAAATTATATTAATATTAAAAAATATATATATGGTTTAACTGGTGTACGATCCCTAATTTATGGCATGCGCATCGATATCACACTACTACACGTATAATGTAGTAGCTAATAATTAACTAACACATTTCTATCGTTCAAATATGCACGCGGATGCATTCTGCAAGCGAGTTTGCAGGGTCATGGTCAAGCTTTGGTTCGCGTTCCACTACACGAAGAGTAGCGTAAAGATAGAGATGGCGCAATAATGTATGTCAGTGGTGCAAAAGAGAAGCAGATATCGTACTACCAGCGTGGAAGTTTCCACTGGTTCTTCATTCAGTGTTCTAAGGTCACAGGTATACATACCAGTTACTCGGCCGAATGGATTGTTAATGTCACACCTAAATAACCGGTGTCTACAACTCTCGTTTGAAGATGCTTTGTGAGATTTGTATCTGTAATATATTTTCAATGATATCTGCCGAGTTGTAATGAAAGATAAAGTTCAATAAAGAGCTCGCTGACCAGATATATATTTTAAATTATAATTTGAATTATCAATTGATGCGCAGTATATATTTTTACGACATTGTTACTCTCTTGCCTGTTGGATAATTGCATATTTTTCATTGATGGAGGGAGAGTAAAAACATCACACTATTTTGCAAACGACCTAGGATAATTAATGAATTAAAAAGTTCAGAATATTCTTCAATTAGTTGGGAGAATAACAAATATCTAATAAATTCTAAATTATTTAAAACTGGTAAACTTTCATATGTGACTACATGTGAATATTTAATAATTAATTAATACATTCATGGGAAGGTAGATTTAATTTTTATCTTTTACTTTGCCGAGAAAAGGTATTAACGGTGACTAACTAATATTCGCTAAAATATCTTTATAGCAAATTTAAAATGTTATCTGAATAAGCTATTAAAAATATGTTTCAGAAGGTACAACAAATTACGCCATATTTCTTATCAATTTATGTTTGATTTTAACCATCCGTGATAAGGTCATAACTAACAAGACTATAAAATAATTAGTAATTATATATTAAAATGCAATTTTCTTATCAGATTGAGAGTGAAAAATCCACTGATAAGTGCATTCTCAGGTCACTAGGCCGTTCGGTGATAAACCTAATATGTATAAGCGTGCGCTGCGCTGATATTATTAGCCTAAGACTGGCCATAATTAGGTTATATTTATTTGTTTATATATGAAGGGGGTATTTCCAAAGTTAACTTATTCCACTCGTGATTATGTATAAAATAACCATTTGTTTTCTATGCTTATTTTTGTTTTTGATTGATTGATTAATTATTTCACTTTGGAAATACCCCTTTAATATATTCTGTATATATATTTTCATATTCATGTACCCTAAATTTGCATAAATCAAAGTTGTCCTCGTTTATCATTATGTTGAGAAACAGCTGTCTTACAATATTAGTGATTTTATCTACTATCCATATTCGATTACACCTGTTCTTTTTGCTCTCATATTATTTTATGAATACTATGACCGAGTTATATGTACATGTATCTCTTGTATGCTATTCGCGATAGAATTGCATTATAGCTCTACTCGAAAAACTTGAGCTATAGTGAAAAGATTTACTAATTTATAAAACTGCACTTTTCGCATATCTTAGAAATCGGTTTTAGCCAACTTTGTGTTTTACAAGTTGCAATAGAATATTATATTATCTCGAACTTTTATGGTCGATGACTCACTCTATGAGAGGGTTCATTGAAGAGATATAATATGCAGTTTTCGTTCGAATTTGAAAGCTAAGCGAATTAGATTAAGTGGACGCATTCTAGATAATCCTCTTGAAAACTATTATAGTACAATAAAAAATAAAAAAAATAAAAGTGTTGATCTAAAAGATTACTTATCAGTTACATCAGTTACAGCGTTTGTTCCCAAAGTGGGCGGTGCAGCCTTGTAGGGGCGCGATAATGGGTTCAGAATATATTACAGGAAATTAATAATAACATTACACGAGCTAAAAACGACAAACCTTGAGTTACGGTGGTACGCCAAAAATATTGGAAATCTACGAGTTACAATGACTTATTAAAAGTTACCCAAAGTTTACATAAATATTGAAATTAATAAATAAAAAAATACACAATCTCATACTAGTTATTTTCATTTTGTTCAATTTTAATTGTTGCATGTGAAATCTATTTTGTTAGTTCATACAAATTAAACAAGAATATAAAGACGAAAGTGCGCAAAGGCAGAACTATTAATCATGGTAACCGTTTGTGATGTTATTACTGCCACTTTTTTTATCAATTATTATTTCTTTATTTCAAATAGCTCCACTTTTGAAAGTTGAAATTTTTGCCTCGTGTCTGTGGGAAGGTGTTGTCAAACTTGTTTTCGCGATATTTATTTAGCAGTGATAAAGATTTGATATCAAACAAAACGGTATTTCAATGCGGTAGGCCGACTGCGCTTAACAAACAAATGCACATAATTTATTGTAATTATCAATTATTAATCAAACTCGTATGACAGTCACTATGTACTCTGTTAAGAGTTAATTTGATCTTCAGTTATGCCATGCAATATATACATAACCTCAACTCTCATTGTATACTTATATAATCTGGAAGAATTGTATGCGTGTGACATTTGCAGATAACATAATTCTTAAAAACCGCAGTAAATAGATACTGTTGAACAACACATTCGTAAATATTGCAAAGAAATTAACACGACAGGAACGCATTGATAATATCATTCTTTTACTCATCTCTTACTAATTTCCAGCTTTTAAATAATAACTCTTATTTTAATGCAAACACGTTTTCTGCGAAGAACTATGTGTGTGTGGGACTTGTCAACTGTATTTAAAATATTTTGTACACACATACTTGTAAATATACATCGCGTTTTTTACACACTGGTAACAAAATATTGAAATAACTATTAATGATAGTATTCCCGTTAATTTATCTGTATAATGGCGTCGTTATTATGCTGGCTTTCGTTTGGATAATATGCATATTGTGTTCAGGATTTATTATATTGGTTTCAGTTTTATTGCGTTAATATTGAATTTCGACTCAACTGTTTTTGGATATTTTCCAATAAATTGAAATTGTTTAGTTGAAGATGAAAAGTTATTATATTTTGAAACATTCGTCTTTGAATCGACTTGAACGCCACAGTACACATATTTAAATCGCAGTATTCATTTGTCTAAAGAAATGCCCAGTCAATGATAAATAAGGTCAAAGATGTATTTATTTTAAGTATAATGAATTCATGAAAATCGCGATTTTTACCCAAAAAATTTTTGGCGTACAATTTTAGACAACTCTTGATTAATATTTCAGATTTAGCGTCGATGTATTTTACTGCCTATAATATCTGTGGTTACTCTCTATTTAATTTGTCTGAGAAAATAGAATACGAGGTTAAATCACAATTCTAAGAAACCATCTTTGGTTTCAATTAACTATTTATAAATTTATTATTTTACAGTTGTTCGATATTTTTTTAAAGTTTGTGTTTAATAATTAGCTACGACACATTTCAAATTAATATTAGAGGACATTATTTTTTAATATTACAATTATCAAGATTTCCCATTGTCATCGTCAATAGTATTAACACTTAACCTGCGTGCTACTTTAGGCAAATTCGCGCTTAACATTTGCGAAAATAAACATATTTACTAAAGTGCTTTAAAAATTTGATATTTTTTTGTTTATTGTACTAAAAATTCTATATAAGCCATCAATTAAATAAAAATGTAATATAATCCTCATTGGAATTAATAAACTCATTTAAAACATACGAAAGTATTTAAAAATATACTAAGCCAAAACGATTTCGGTCCAAAATGATAGGCTAGAATAGAATAAGCTTAACACACTTG
>JAGVSQ010013109.1:0-11275 GCA_022683975.1 Rhyacophila evoluta
CCTCTTTCGGGGTGGATATCTTCACAACGTGTAGATCCATATGCTCCACGTTGGGGGCGAACATGGTATAAAAAAAAAGCTAATTGTATCACATACGATAGAAAAAATCACACTGATAACGTGCGTTAATATCCTTAATTGCCCTTGTAATGTATACTTTAACAACTTTATTAGTAGCAGATTAAGCTCAAGAATTATATAAAAACATATCTACAATATTTATTGTCCGTGAACCACACGTGTTTCATCTACACAATATACTTGCTAGACAAAGTTACTGTGTAGAAATAAACTGAACAATATTTATAATATAATTTACGTGGTTAATATTGGGTGATTCAATTGAAAACTCTTTAAAATGAATTGCCACAAAGTTAAAATTGAATCCATTGTTCATTTAATCGTTTAATTAATTTATAATAATAAGTATTTTTAACGAAATCGAAGAATAAATTGACTGCATATTAAAAATACGCCATTTTATATCAAAATTAATTACTAATACAGCTATAATTTCTCGCGAATATAATAAATAATATAATTTAAATGATTTATGAGTGTAAAACATAAATAAACACATGGCAGATAATTTTTAATGACGCCTTTATATGAGAACTGTTATTTTATCATAATTACCTTACTAATCTTACCGAATTCTCATAAAATAATAACACAAGTGTCTGAGATGGTCATAGACGCGATAGTAAAGTTTTTATTGCCCAGAGCCAAATTTGAAGTGATTTAAAAATCGTAACGTGTTCTCCATAATCGTTGATGGCCGGTCATTTTATAATAAAATGCTAATTCCTGAACATTCAGCTCTTTTCTCATTAATATTCATTGTAATTTTAATACCAATAATGATGCAAATTTAATTTCACCATTATAAAATATGTATTATTTTACGAAAATCGGTTTCTATTTTAAAATTTCAATTTAGACGCGTTAACTGTACGATAACATTTGTTTTTCTTCATTCAATCTTCATTCATCATTTCAATTCGCCATTATCTATATTAAAAAAAAAACAATTTTAAATCAAATAAAGCAATTCTCATTACAAAAATATGTGTGTACTTATTTTCGATTCAATAGCAGTCACTTCTTTTTACTCTTGCACAATAATACCTTATCATCATCATCTTGTAATCATTTTTTTAAATTCTTCATAGTTGGTTTGAACCAAGTCGCCCATAGATCAAAGTTAAATTAGACCCATGTTCGGAATCCTGACACAAAAATTAACCAGGCCACTCACTTTTATAGCCCGTTCTTAATTATTTGCTGATATATGAGTAGTAAATGTTTGTTTTGTAAAACTTCAAACTTTCAAATGTGTTTTTTTCGAAAATATGTGATGGTGACTTAAATCAAACCTTTTCAATTATAGTTAACTATCAATTTTCTGCAATGAGCACGTTTTTTATTTATATGGCATTATAGGTGTACGAATTTACTAAAATGTTAAAAGTATACGTCGGGAATGCTGATATCTAAGCCATACATTTATAAACAATATCGCATCTATCTTTGAATAGTGTAACAAATAAGTAAAAATACTCACCGCATTCGTCAAGTACTTGTATATTAGCCTTATAGTTTGAGAAGTTAAGCACTATGTCTTTAAGAATTAAAATATATGAGGGCCCTGTAAATAGAAAGTGGCAGTTTTTATAATCATAAATCAAATTTGATTTGAATTCTTAAACAATGTACATGTTTAAGCATTATTTCGCTTAAATTTATCATACTACAATATGTGGGATTACTAACTCTACGAAATGACGTATCCAACTAATTTTTGACAAAACATGGAGACTGCAGCCTTTGTTTTCAAAACTTTCATATGTAAGTCCACGGTGTGGATATAATATAACTTATAGCAAGAAATTATTTTTAGAAAAACGGATTTACTGGCCGATTGTTCAACCCATCTTGCCTTCATGTCATCTAATAAAACACACAATTAAAATTTGATGTTTTATAACTACGAGAATCAAATCTATGACATGCAATTTATAAGTATGTACTCGTATTTATCCACTCGATACAAAATAAATGTTTGATTAACATAACAAAATAAATATGTATGTATTATATCATTAAATCCATTATAGTAAGAATTTTTAAATGATATAATATATTATAAATGTACCGGAATGTAAGAATATGTTTTGAAAAATTGAATAAAGCTTTTAACGAAAAAGCTCCGATCGGGTCATGTAACGATAGAACTTGGTACAGGAACGCACCGAGACACGAGAGTCAGTGCAAAAGGTTTCCCCAAAAAGTGAACATTCCTCGCACTTCACAGTGTGAAAATTTCATTTTAAAATATTCCGCCAATAAAGCTAAGCACTGATAAGGCTTGAGATGCTGATGTTACAAAATCGGCCTGCCAGTACTGTAGCGACTGATAAGATTTTCGAGGAAATTTGCCAGAATATTTTTTATCGCCCACTGGGAAATGTACGGATAAACATAAAGTCTGCGAATATTACTTGTTTTCTTTTAGCATAATTTGAAATAAATTTTGAACGCGGCAAACACTGGCGTCGATAAAACTGAAAATCAATTCATATATGTAGGTAACATCGAAGTAACACTGAGAATTTCTAGATGTATACACTACACAAACGCAAAAGTCAATCTTGTGCAATAAACATAAGCAAAGATATTTTAAGCTACATAACTATTAAGAACCTCTCCCATAAATAAATACTAATGATTTAGTAAATTTAATTACTGTATAACTGTCGAAATATTGTTGGACCAATGATTACATTGTTATTATACTGCCCTCGTAAACAAAATTGCAATTATTTAATTAAAAAATTGAGAAAAGTGAATTTATCATATTTTTCAATACCGCTTAATCCACTGTTTTAATCAATAACCAAAAACAGTAAGCCAAAGTTTTTAAACAAAAAGACAGCAATTCCGTTTCACATATTGTATTTTACTTACGAATAATATTTTTCTGTGTTCGTGCTTCGTAAAAGTAAAGAAGACAAACTTCTGATGATTTGAAAACTAAAATAAATAATTTTTCATGTATTTTCTTATGAAATTATGTTCATAATTTTATTTAGTATATTGCCTCATACTATATATATGGTATATTGTTTATGAGGACAGTATAGAACTTAAATTCAATATAAAGCCACTCAATTTTTGAGAAGAATCTTTCGTATCACTCGCTTTATTTTACATATTATCTGCATTATTTATTATGAATTATGAGCCGCTATAAATTATTTGCTAAGCGATGATCTATAATATAGATCATCGCAGATTCTATATACTTTATACTTTCTAGATTTGGTGCTTTACGCTCCTGTATACTACAGATATATAATTTTTTTTATCTATATTGCATCATATGCAAATATCTATTACTATAATCATTTTATTAAACATGCTCTGTACTGGATTGAAGTTATGTATGTTATATCTTATACACATTTTTTTTAAAGTTGAAATATCTACGTACAGTAACACTTATTCTGATTACTGTTTTATTCAATATTATTCTACCTTTGTCAATCTTTTTCAATACTCTCCATGTAATGTCAAAATTCGTATGTAGTTTGAAAAAATATTCGTCCAAAGATCAACCAAAGGATTAAAGCCAACGGCGATGGACGTTATATGTTTATAGGAAAGGGTAGGAAGTTGGAATGTGAGGGGAAATTGGGGGTGAAAATCTTTATTTCACATCGCTCTCCCTTACTTGTATCCCAAGCATGCCCCGAGACCTGCCTGTAATGCTGATAGGCAAAAAAAAAGAAACTGAAAACTTTTAGTTCCTACTTCTATGGTGGCAGAATGGTAGAATTTTATTTTGAACATTCGGTTTCAGAGTTTATTGATTTACAAAGAAAATGCAAGAAAACTTTGTGTAATAGCCTAAACTTTATCATGATTGTATATAACGTAATTATATGAGCACTAATGAAAACAATAACTGAAAACAGAATAAGGAGGCTATTTATTTTATATTTTACTGCTAAAACATTTATGGAAAGTCGTAATTGTATTTTTATATCATATATCTACATAATTAATATCGAACCCGTTTATGCAAAAAGCATTAACCATTCGAAGAGTGATTTTATTTATTGAATCACAATACACAACTATATACACGTTCTATCAAAAATAATCAAGCCACATATGTCGAAATATTATTAAATCTTAGCTTTATATTATGAAACAAGCATCTACCAAATCTGCGTGCAGGAAAAAGGAATCAAGTCGCACAGTATTATTATTTTATGAGCGTCAATGCCTTTTGCCTAAACAGAGACAATATATTAAGCAGACCTACGTCGAATGCATCATATAATCTATTAAATTCTCATTTGTGCATATAACATACTATAATATACGCAAAGAAATGCGTTTAAAAATTACGTTAATAGAATGTTTATATTTTAGTAGTTTTCGCACTAAGTGCCATGAATGTTGTTTATATAATAACTTTTCAGCGGCATAAAAAATTACCTATGAAATCATTTATACGATGAATATCAAATAATTTGACTTCAAATGTAAATTATTGAAAGTAGTGTACTTACGTTATCCCGTATTATAGACAAGTGTTTTGTATTTGAAATGAGAAAGATACAAAGCAGTCACATCTTGCCAACGGCAAAAATTGTGCGGTAACGCTTGAACTGTCTGGAACCGGTACTAGAACCGCTTTTAGAAAGCCTTAATTCAATCTACATCTTCTTTCAATTGGGATTCCAGTATTTCAGCAGACCATAGAATGGTAGTAGTTTGCGAAGTTAATATTATGGATACTGGCATGGCCTGAAAAGATGCAATACAATTGAAATGCAAAATGTGACAAGAAATCTTGAGGATACGATGAAGTAGCCATATGCTCCACGTAGAGCAATTATGCCTATAGTTAATCATTGAGTGTTAAAAAAAACATGAATATTGACAATTGACAAAAATTTAATTTCTAAATAAAACATACTTAAATTACAAAAAACACGTAGGATTTATACAAAAAATGTGCTAAGTTTTATTGGCACTTTAAAATGAGAGTATATAAATCTCCCTGAAATGTGAATATTTGTCTATTTTTTTACGAGAATCGGTAGACAGCCAATTCTTTAACCTATTGGTAATACAGACTTACATCCACTTTGAATTTTTGAAAATCCAGCAGCTACGTGATAAAAACTTCCAGCCGTTGACATGAAAACCCACACACTCACTTATATAAGCATATGAAAATAGAATTCGTGAAATCGATATGTAATACATGAGGAGTGAATTTTAATTTATTTAAATAAATAACTTATCACTGAAAAAGTAGCGCAAATTAATCATTATTGTTATATCGGAAAAAAAACTTCATCTATAACACATACATGTTTAGAATTCTTCGATACGTACAACAAACAACTCAAAATTCTACTTTCTGTTTCTTAAAATGATCACTTATGAAACTATTAGAAAGCGATAACCAAATGAATTATTGAGATAAATAGCGTTGTATCCTATTGCATAACCGGTCTCCAGTCATCGCCATCCAAAGCTCTTTCCCTCTCTTCATCAGGTTACACTCAGCCTCTCCGCATCATTCCAGATGCTGCTCCCCACTTATTTCAAGACGACCTAAAATTCAATTGTCAGATATCGTTTATTTACAAACATCTCTTTCAAAGCTCTAGATTTCTCACGTAATACAATGTGTCCATCCGAATCGTCTCGCCCACAAAATATAAACTAAACATAAAGTTCTAGAATACCACAACTTTCGTTAAGATGCGCCACATATTATTTTATTTAACCAGCTCAAATAAATATTTTTTGGACAAATTTGTATAAGGTGAGCTTTCTTTTGTCTATGTATTTTTGTATATGTAAGTGTTAAATTGTCTCCACGTTGCCCGAAAGGCTAGTATGCACGCTTTGGAGCTGAAAGTTACGTGTTATAATCCCACAGCTGTCGAATTAAAAATAAATCTTAAAATGCAGGACAGGATCCAATTTATTGACACTCAATTCACGAAAAAAATCTGTGAAAGCAATTCTTTACAATATGGACATTCATATACTACATTTCGGAGTAACTATCTTCACAATTTTCCATATCGTCGCCAATATTGCAGGAACACGTAACTTGATTTTTTGGCTTAAGCCACTTTATAAAGTATAGTTTTTTTTTTGCAATCTCTTGTATCATTGTCACATTTTCGCCACATACTTTTCACATGTTTTATAAACATATGTGTTAATACAAAAATATGCCAATGATACGAGAATGAGCAAAAAATAAAAACTATACTTTACTAAGTGATTTAAGCCAACGAATCAAGTTAGGTATACTTGTAATATTGGTGGCAATATGCTCCTTCTTCAGAGCAAACGTAGTAAAAAAAGTATTAAATAACGCATATTACACACATGTTATATTATTAAGGTATATGTTATATACCCACAATGAATGCATTTTAGTGCGTTAACTGCAAGGATATTGTATTTACTATTAATATTTAAACGCACGTTCGTTACAAAAATGGTGTTGCAGTCACATTAATATAAATATTATGCCAATTTTGCAAAGGACATGGATATACCGAGAATTCATTTCCGGCAATCAGTAAAGTCACGCAGACATAGGCGCCACACCGTTCTCAAGAAGTATTTAAATCAGTCAGTCCCAACACAGGTAAATTTATTCAATGCACATGCAATGAACCGCATTCCAATTCAGTCTATATTGTTTTTATTAAGAATTGAATGTCATAAATTATCTTTGAACATTTCTCCTTTGCAAATTATATTCCTTATTATAATACATATTTTTTATCTTCGAGCAGTATTTTATCCTTCAGTGTATTAAGTCTTTTTCTACAAAACACCACGTGCAAGTAAAAAATACACGATAGATCTACTATAAAATTCACGAATTTATACAATATTATAAACAGTGAAATATATAAACATTTTTACTGGGTTAATTAATAATTCCATATGAAAATCCCACAACGAATATTAATATGCATCATTTTTTCACTATATCTACTGCGAAAATGGTGAATATAGATTCACACAGTGTAAAAATGGCTATTCAAGATGTTTTTTAGTCCATTTTTGTTTCCAAAGTGGTGCATATGGATCTGCATAGTGTGAAGATATCTTCTTTAAAGGTGAAGTATATGGATCTCTGCAATGTAAGGACGTCTTGACAGATCATTTTTCACGAGAATCGTTTGTCAGACAAGTTCTCAACCCAATGGGCATCCAGTCTTGCATTTTTAGATTTTTTAAATCTAACAGAAGGGGAATTGAGCCCTCATTCCCCGGATTGCTAGGCGTGCACGCTACCAACCACGCTAACCGTAGAATAGTAGTATATAATCTCCACGATGTAGACATTTTTTAAAAGATTTTTTACAAGAATTTATTATCAGCCAATTTCTCAACCCTTTGGGGATCCAGTCCTGTATTTTGAGTTATGTTGGAACCGAATCTGCAATCACCGTCTCCAAAACGAGCACGTTAACCTCTCAGCTGCAGGCGAGACATTTCAAACATTCATCCTTACTGAAATGAATATTTGCTATCATTGCGAAAATTACATGACAAGATAAAATATTAACATTTATTTCGGAGTTAATACTATAAACTAAATCATATATAGTATTATAAAATATTCTGTTATCATATCAGGTAATGGAATATTTATAAACATAATTTATGCATTGAACATAAGTCATCTATGTTTACAAATATCGGGCAAAATTCTTTCACAATGCTGGTTTAAATCTTCCGGATGCATAAAAATTCGTACGTTAAACGTGCATGTGGACGCATAACATGGACATAATGAATCTCAAACGATCAATTCTCTTAAAGATATATGTAAAGGTTCATCATTAAATATTATCAAACTATTTTGTTTTATTCTAGAACTAGTTTTATAACACCCTATATTCTAAAAAAGTTTCCCATAACATTTTTATTCGTACCTACATTTACTCCTGGAATTAACAAGCTAGAATTAAGTAATCTTCATATAATAATTAAAAACCTTCCTTTTTACGTTCTCAATTCAATATCACATTATTTATAATTAAGTTTCTAAAACTTTTTTGTTGGCTCTAATTTTAAGTTACCAAATTATTCATGTTAAAGTATCGTTCTTGGTGATATAGTAGAAGAATACATTTTTTTAAGTTGTGTTCTTCAATGGTTACAATTTTCTTTGATAAACTCTGCACAATTTTTCGAATAAAAATGGTCAGCTTATTGTCATTATCGCGAGTGATGTATTCTTCTTTATTAATACTAAAATGCATTAGTATGCTTATATCAAGGCAATATTTAACCAAATACGGAATGTTCAGTAAAAATAATACTGCAAATAAATCAATTTACTCCACGTACAAAAATAGAGCTATTTGATTGCACTTGTGACCAACGAACCATTATAACACTGTACCAAGTCCTTTTAAACTACACACTTTTATTAATAGTAATCCATGATTGGAAGGATACGCATTTTATACATATAAATAAATTTATTAAAATACAAATTATATCGAGAAGAATATATCGTCGCCAATATTTCAGAATCACGTAACTCGATTTTTTGATTTAAGTCACTTTGTAAAATATAGCTTTTTTCCAATATCGTGTGTCATTGGTACAGCAATTCTCTACTGGGATCCATATGGCCCTCAGGGGAGCACAAAGATCTCGAAGAGAAGTACAAACCAAAAATTATTTTTTAGAGACATCCAAACCGAGACAGCCTACGGGTACCTAGTATCTCCATTACCCAACCTACTAGGTACGAAAGTAGAAATTACGAACAAAAAAACTCGGACAAACGTACGAAAGTAGAAATCTCAAGATATGATAAGAGCTAAAAATAAACAGGGGAGGCACAGAATTTTTAAACTCAAAAGAAGTCCACAGTACAAAAAAATTCGAGAGCTGCTGATTGACACATTTTTTTACTGACACAATTCAGACACGTTTTATAAACATATTGTATTGATACAAAAATGTGCCAATGATATGAAAAATTGCAAAAAATAAAAGTACGCTTTACAAAGTAGCTTAAACCAACAAATCGAGTTACGTCCTCCAACAATATCAAGCATCTTTATATTTTGGAAAGTATTTTTTGTATGTGATAAACCATCGATTCTCTTGCTCAACTGTTGTGAACAATTTATGATTATCTAAATTTATAGAGCTTTAAATGACTACTGTCACACTTTTATCTAAGTATTATATTTTAAGATTAAAAAATAACATTATCCGTGTGAATGTTTGCGAATGATAATTTAAAATGAAAGATAGTATGCTGAGCAAGAAACACGGGTTAGAGAAATGCTTATTACCTATTCCAACCATTTCCGCTGGCCATTCCTGTACACAATACTACCTTTCATAGTTAGTTATCTACATAAGGAAAGGAAGGCTGAGTACTTTCTCCTAAGATTTCTCTTCAATTTTTCCTTTTTTCACTCTCCCGCTTTCTTTGCAAGTTTCGAGTGAGGGAAACGAAAGACGTATCGCGCAGCTTTTGCTCGTTTACATACAGACAATTACTAGAACCACCATAATCGCATTATGCAATTATGAATGTAAATTCATTTAATCTATCCACAGAGGGAAGTCCTTTAATGTTTTAATACTTTTAACTAATATTCTACAACTTCTGTGACCCTATTGTGAGAACGGACCATGCAGCCACTTATTACTGATAAAGTGAATCTGCGACGCCGGACCTGGCTCGGGCACATATTGCAGATGCCTCAAGAAATTATGCAATATGCAATTATGAATGTTTATAATTAGAATATCAATTATTATGAAAATTTTCCACAGAGGCAAATCCTTCAATCTTTAAATACTTTTAACTAATATTTTACAACTTTCTGTGACTGTATTGTGATTTTTTAAATAGTTATAAGTAATTTAAATAGGTCAGTTTTTTCCAAACTATGTTTTATTACGCCTGAATAGGTGCTGTGCGACAATTTGGAAAGGTTTTATACACTGCAACACATTTAAAGAACTTCTTACTAGCAAGAATTACCCAGCCTAAAAATAAGCCAAATGTTCCGTTAAAATTTCCGGGTTTCTAAGTATTCCATTGCAGAACAGCTTAGGAAACCCTGAAATAGGTAATTCAAGAGTAAAGATAGATCTACTATTTCAAATTATCAGCTGAGTGTGTTGTGCATATTGGTTTTCGTCTACGGCCTAGGTTCTCAAAAAGAGTGCCGCGGCAATAATCAAGAAAAGTTTTTGTTTTTACCTGTTTTCCGAAGTATTCAAACCGCTTTAATGGTGACGAAAATTTTCTTTAGCTCGACAAAAGTGCTGCAGTGAAAGAAGTTTGAAAACCTCTGTTACGGTATGTCTGTTTAGATCCGTCTCAGCTAGCGATAAACCTGCATTCTTGCATCTATAATTTTAACCACATTAAAAATTGTAAATATTCAATATTTTTAACTATGTAATATATTATATTCAAGTAAAAACTTCACCGTATTTAAATAATAATAATTTGTATTATCCCTTTAATAGGAACGGTACGGACATCAACGGAATCGGAGTATATACAAAAATTCAAATCATATTTAGAGAGTTTTAATTACTGTCCAGATCATCAAAAAATTCAAGCGCATGTACTCATATAAAACACAGATGAAATTAAAGTTTGTATCAACTTTTATATAGCTACTAATCTGAAACTCACGTCATACTAAATATAAAATATATATTGAGTAATTTTTAATTAGTGTTTTAATATAATTGATATAATTTATCTGGCAATAGTATTCTATCAATTGTGATTTTTTAATAAATACTATTGTATTATACTTTTCAATAAAATATTTTGTTTGTAATATTTTTATTTTTTAATTGCTATTCATGTTTATATGTAAATACACAGATGTATTCTTTAAGCCGCATAAAGTAATTTCAACTGAACTGTTGTGCCTCTGCCTGTCGGTAAATAGCTTACCTATTTATTTATTTAATTTAACCACTTGTTTAAATAAATAATTTACTTGTTTTATAGTAGAGTAGATGGGACAATGTTCGATATAGCCAGGCACCCACTACGTAACATATATTATATGCAAGAATATAGAGCTACGGTGTCTACGCCAGAACTTAGTACTCGTAGGCAGAACAAGTAGATCTTGCTAGGCATTGAATCTACCCTCCATCAGGGATGACAAACCTTTCTTTCAATAAAATAAAATAATAAAAATAAATT
>JAGVSQ010013110.1:0-11274 GCA_022683975.1 Rhyacophila evoluta
GCTACTGAAGTGGTCTGGAGTCAGCTTGGTTATCTCCATGCGCCATTTAATATTGAGCACACACTGATAAAACACTTTTTAGGTGGATTGGGAGGTGTTTTTTTAGATATATATATAGATATATACATTATATACATGCCAATAACAGCAGATCAAATGTGTAAACAATTTCACTTAACGTATTCTTTTGATGTATATCAAATTAACAATTTTCTCTTTCTTAATTTCAGATGCTTCCTTCTATGGTCCCCAGCATTCTGGTGGCAATATGCCCAGATACGACCAGCCTGCCTCCGAGCAGAAAAATCAGGACCCAAAAACAGAAAAGATAATATTCCCAACCCAGCCAGCGAAACCACCTGATGATGACTTTGATCTTGCAGCTTATTATGCAAGAGTTCATGGCACGCAACCAGTACCCGTCCAAAGTGACATCGCAGAAACATTCAGCGATGTTGATTTGGATACTAAATCACCAGAGGAAGACGATACAGAGTCCGTATCTTCGCAGATGGCACCTACCGGAAGTATGGCTATGGATCTAGCGCAAAATCTATCTCAATTACCACAAGTGTTACCTCAAGTTGCAAGTGCCGTGCTTGGCTCATTTTCAAGTGTGTTAAATTTAACTAAATCATCGCCTTGGGGTGGTGATCATTTTGAATCTTTAACAGGGTATGATAAAGGAGCTGAATCTAATAATTTCGACATATATTATGGGTCTAGTGGAAAAATGAGCGAGATGGAAACTGCTGAAAATGTTGAAAATTTGGCTCCTGTGCCTCTTTTTGATACAAATAACTTTGGGCAAGGTTTTACGGAGGCCGATGGTGGAAGTCAAGCGATGATGGGATCCATTCAAGGAAAAGACAAACACCCTTGTAAGTATTGAGGCTTTATTGCCTTGTGTGCTATACATTTTCAGGGGTTAGCGGTTATTAGATATTTGTAGTATTCTTAGATTTTGAATTGTATAAATTGCACATTCATGATAAATGAATCCTCACTCTTATGTATGATATATTCTAATATAGTTCTACCAAGATCTTGCATTTGTAGGGCACTACATGTTTGTTACGCCATAATTCACCTGAAAGGGTCTGAATGTACTTAGTATATTTGGACCTTACCATTATATCATAACACAAACACAGAAAAACGAAGGTAGTATAAAAATTACCATTCATGTCATTTCCATGAGGCATATGGATTTTCACAATGTGAAAAAAAAACCTCAACAGATACTACACTTTGATCTTAACCTTGAGGCCGACAGATACTATTTTCTACAGGGAGCAATCTCTCGACATATTTTAATATCCATTTCCTGCTCCTTTAAATGCTTAAGTATATGATCATTTATGCAGCCATGGGACTTGAACCCGTGACCTCCAGTGTACTTGTACATGCGATTCATAAATATACGGGCATTTCCACTAGGCGATTTGGACTTATTATATGTATAAAAAATGACTGATATTTTACATCATCACATGCTACAAATATTATATCATAAATAATTCTCATTGTGTGTTTTTCTCTTCTTTTTCAGCCTCTTCTTCCAACTTGTTCCGGCTCGGCACAAATCGAAAAAAAACATATGCCCAAGTTCCAGGACTTACCCTAGGAGAAACCTATCCGCCTCCTTCCAATTTTACATCCAAAGCCCCTCAAAATCCACCTTTTCTAGGCGTAACAACATCACATGAACAGCCCCATACTCAAATTCAATTTCCGCCGTCAAATAGTGATAGTGTAAATCCTAATGTGCCGTATCCACCAGAGATTTTCAAGCCTGGTTTAAATCAGGAATTTCAACCGCAATTTCAACCTTCAGTTATTGATAGTATAAAGCCTGATTTTTTAAGTCAGAAACCAACAACCGCTGAAGACATAGGAATACAATCTTTTGGTAGCGATAGTTTAAATGTTGATTTTGCTTCGAATAAAGGTTACCATGTCCGTTACGATTCTGATACAAATAATCCCTATAAACGGCTGCGGGACTCTCCCTTGGAACTTTTATCTTTACAGCCAACTGTGGAGCAAAATATTAAGCTGACTAAAGCTGAATTGATTGAAGATGGTAATGTGAACAGAGCAGCTATTGTAGGCGAGACATTTTCATGTTTGAATAATCCGGAAAAATATTCAGTTTCTGCCAGCCAAACCAATGTTCAGAGTAACTTGAATCAAGTTGATTCTGGTACAATAGCTCATGTATCAGTTGGTGATGTGCAAAATATGCCATCATTCAGATCTGTAACATGTCCTAATTATGCTTATATCCCTATCAGTACGAATAACGTTGAAATCTCTTCTGACGCTTTAGTTTCTCAAGAGAATTTCGGTATTATACCATACAATGAAGTTACAAATGTAAGTGCATCTTTTACACAAACGACTCAGCTAGAAAATGTGCAACAACCTTTGTTTTTTGATCCAACGTCATTTGTAACATCTCAAAGTGTTTTTCAACCTCAAGACAATATTAAAACTAACCATTCTTCAAAAGCGGACGACTGTTCTAAAAATAGTCTGATCACTAATATCGATTTACCTTCGATTTCCACAAATCCAATTTCTTCTGTTGAATCGTCTAATTCTTCAGAATTTAAAGATTTACCACCAAGTATTACTACAATACCTCCACCTGCATCTATTTGCGGTAACCAATTCCGGTTGGGTTCCAAAAAAAAATTACAATACTATTCGGGACCTGTTGAAGGTGCTATTCCAGTATCGCAAAACATCAGTAATATAACACTGAATTCTAGCATTCCAGCAGCTAATATTGCTCCAGAAATATTTAATCCAATTGGCAGTTTAGCAGATAATTTCAACGTTTCCCAAATTTCCACCGATTTAGCTTTGGGGGCTTCGTATCCTGATAATTTAGGGCAAGTTCAGACCGGATATTTTAAAAGTGGCGAACAAGATTTCACTTGCGATAATGTATCACAAAGTGGTGTTATTAATCACGGTTTTACTGATCAGGATTCTTCTGCTACTTCAAAACAGCAAAATTCTGGAATTAATTTCAGTCTTGAAAAACTTCAAACCGCGGTGAATTTGAGCAAAATTCAAAATGTTGTAACGTCATTTTTTGATCCAAATTTTTTCACGGATAAAAAGAAAATAGATTCAGACTTAAAACCAGAAGATGATACCTTTTCTATTCAAACTATTGCACCGGAATGTAGTTTTGTTTCTAATAACCAAACTTTAAGCCAAAATCCGACATACTATTTAGGTCATCAAACTGGCTATGGTATTAATATTGTTAATGACAGCAATCGATGTTCCCACATTATTGGTAATGATTCTCAATCACAAAGTTCTGATCCGAATTATAGTTGGACCGCGGATTCAAACCATCAACTTAACACGGTTTCTCAAAAAATTGATGGAGAGTCACAAATCCAAGTAGTAGATGTAGAAAAAGTAGATCAAAATGATATAAGGTCATCAAGCAATGAAGGAATGTATATACAAAATAATTACGGTCAAGTTGGGCACACTGACATACAAAACAGTAATATTGATACATCATCAATTGGTGCTCCGCTATTTTTTAATCCTGCAAGTTGCAAGCCTGTAAATTTGACAGTAAACGTGTCAGAAAATATACCACAAGTGTACCATGATGGTTTTGAAAGATTGCGCAAAGCACCAGCTAATTATTTTGCAAAACAAAAGAAGGATACTAATTTGGCACCAATTTCAAATCCAGAATGTTCAATAATTAATACTGTCGGTAAGGCAACACAAGATATAACTGATGATGTTACTCCTATGTCAAACATTGGACAAAACATGATCGCAGTTTCTGACAAAGATGACCAGCATTCAGAAAGTATTCCTATTTTGTTTTCTGAAAGTAAAGATCAAGGTTTACTTGCTGGTGATTTGAATAATGAATGTCGAAACATTGTTAATTTGAAAGAAAAATTGTCTGCGTTTAATTCTCCAAGCACAAAAAATGATTCTTCTATTTCCACCAATGCGGCATCATTTTTTGACAACAATCAAGACACTGCAAATGTGATAAATAATTTGTCGGAAGTGAGTAATATTATAAATGACAAAAGTGCTTGCGAAAGTTTATATGAAAGTGCCCCTAACTATTTTAACGCCTCTATTCAAACAAAACCTTTTATGCTTACTGATAAAAATGAAAAGATCAATTCTTCTGCCAGTCATTCAAATCTGGGAACATTCAGGCTATCTCCGACGCAAAGTAAAAATTTCTCCAATCCTGATGACACCCAGATGTGTGTGATCGAGCCATCATCAAAAGACGACGAGGACATTGAAAATGATACCTGTATAGATATCTTAGCAGAAGATATTAATACAAAATGTACAGTTGATGTATACTCCGGAGTACAAAAAGAATCCTTTGACAGTAAAAATCACAGTGTTTTTGGAACTTCTGATTTGTCAGTTTCGAATATTTTAGCTGACGAAGAGAGTCGAAATATATTACAAATGTATTCAAGTGAAGAATGTAGCGCTAGTACATCAGGACTTTTTTACGGCAGTAATTACAATGTGCAGTCGACAAGTAAATCATTTTTCGATGACTTACAACAAAAGAACCAAATATTACCGGAAAACGATGATGCCGGATATGTCAACCAAGGATTCAACGAAGGATCCGCTGAGGAATTTGATGATAATATAAGTATGGTCTGCAACATATCAGCAGGTCTTTCATCTATAGCCGAAGACGACCTGAACTCCGATGACCAGAACAGTCTGGAAAGTGACAATGAAGCTGACAAGGATCATGTTTATTTGTCAGATGATTTAGTCTTAAAAAAAAATCAATTCCACGACTTCGATTTGAAAACTCCGTCTGTTACCAGCGAGACACCTTCATTGGTTGAAGAAATGCAGTCTTACAATCTGAGCAGTGTAAAAGACAACATGGAAATTTCTCACAATATTAATAAAGCATTAAATGAAGCCAGTACATCATCACAAAAAAATAATATTTTGCCGAATGTGTCAAAGATCAGTGACATAAATGATGAATCAAAATTGTGTGATGATAATTCAAAAGTAATTGAGGAAAAAATAAATAATACCGAAGAATCTAAAAATGTAGAAGATTTTAGTCAACAAAATTCATTTGACTGTAATTTGACAGTCGGTTCACTGTTGACTGGCAGTGGACAGCATTTGTCTGCATTTGTTCCAGTCAAGAATTTCAGTAGTGAAGAATTGCAAAACGAGACATATTTAATAGCGAAAGACATTGATGTTGAAAATGTTGATATTGACCGAATAGGCCATGAAAATATTGGTGTAAATTACATATCCCCTGAGCAAAATATTGTCGAAAGTGGCCATATTGGTTCTGACAATTTAATAATTAGTGAAAAATCTATTCCTGATAAAGTTAGACAAAAAACAATCAGTGAATCGGATCATTTCGACTATAGTAATAATTGTGGACATGATTTGGAAGTGATTCATTTGCAACATAGTAATAATGAACTTACTGATTCAGAGATTTCTCATAAAGACTTGTCAAATAATGAAACTAATGTCGAATTTGCAACTTTCGATAAAGATGGTTCCTATGATAATTCTGGTTTTTTGGAAGGTGACGATTCACTCAATATAATGTCAGAACACCAAGAAATTGATCATAGTAATAAACATTTGCCTGAAAGTATACAAGATGCGAGCAAACTTTCAAACGAATATGATGTTTATTTTCCTAATCAAAATAGTCTCAGTCTTAATGAAAGTGTTGATCAAAATGTTAACAATGAAAATCAAAATATATCATTTATTACTAAAGATGATTCGTTAACTGCTAATCAAGATTTATCTACTGCCAATCAAGATGTGTTGCTCAGTAATATTGCAGAGGATTTCACTGTGTCAGATGAAGACAGTTCAATAGCTACCAACAATAATCCCATACCCTTCTTTAATCCATTCGCATTTGGGTTAGTTAAGGAACAACCTGATTTTATAGATCTTCCCAATGCTATAGTCAAACCAGCAAATGAAATTTCAAAACCCATCATTGATAGTTTTGATAATTTGCAATCGTCTTTTGGAAGCTTGTCAAAAATTCATTACAATAATTCAGACGTATATCAAAAATCAGTGCCCGTTACAACAATATCAGATGATAGTTATCAAAATGTTTCAAATACGTCAGAAAATTGTCAAAATATTGCATCTAAATTCTTTAATAGTTCATTAAAAAATGATGACAAATTTGATTCAGTTATGTCAAAAGAAATTTTGGTAGGAAGTGATCATATGTTGAAAACAAAATCTGATGACAGAACAAACAATAATGTTTCGATTAAGTCGCCAAATGACAGTCTCATACTGCAACAACAGTCTTCCATTCCAACCATTGATGCATTTAAAACAGAATTTGAACCTGTTGCTACTCTTCCAGAACCATTATCAGATGGTTTTCAAATACAATCTAAAGAAGAGTCAGAGGTGACTTCTGACAATAATATTAGGCAGTCAAGTGAATTTAAAAAAGAATCACCTCCAGTTCCTACATTCAATATGTTTAGTACGTCAACCATAAATTCGCTTCCGTTAAATAGTGAAACAAATTTTAATCAAGCATTAAGCTCGAAATTAGTGGGTTCAACCACTAATATAATTGAACCGCCAATTGATGCCAGCAATAGTATACCGCCACAGACTGTGAATGTATTTAGAATGCCAGATGTAAACAAATCGCCATTTAGTATTATGCACACATCTAATAGTAACAGCCAAAATTCTCCCGCAACTACAGCATTCTTAAGCAGTGTTTCTCCTAATTTTAATCAGACTGCAAACATTCCTGGGCAATATTCAAATGAGACAAATAATCTGCCTCCGATCTATAAAGCACCGGAAGGTATTCCACCAATCGTCCTATATCCAATGGAGAATCAAAGTGGTAGTAATCAGTATCCGAGTAACTTAGCACCAATAATGATGCCATCAAATTGTACTGTTAGGTCAACTTCTCCATTAATCAGTAGGTACCCTAAAGTTCCATCTCCATATCAAGCTGTATCTAATCTCAATCGATTTCCTTCTCAAATTGGTAATTCTGCTCCGAATGTTTTTCAACCGGTTTCTGATACTCATATATTATCTGGTAATCAAATCCTACCATCTAATGTTTCACAATACCCAGGAAGTTTTCCACCAAGAGGTCAAACTCCTACAAATTTGCCACCAATTGTATCAAATATCAGTCCACTTCAAAGTAATTTACCTCCAACCAGTAAAGTCCCTCCAAATATGACTCAATATCAAGGAAATTTGCCACCAAGAGGTAGAGCATTAGCAAGTTTGCCGCCTACTGGTAGAATGGGAACAAGTTTGAGTGATTTTCAAAGTAACTCAACTCCAACAAGTCAACAATCTTCAAATGTAGGCCAATATCATGGAAATTTCCCACCTAGAGGTCTAACTCCAACAAATTTACCACCTACTTCTCAAACATCAATGACTCAATTGCAGTGTGATTTACCCCGCACAAACCAACCCCCGTCAAGTGTCAATCAATATCAGGGAAGTTTTCCATCCAGGAGTCAAACACCACCAAATTTGAATCAATATCAGGGTAGGTTACCTCCCACTGTTCAAAATCAAAAAAAAATTCCTCCAACAACCCAGTTCACACCAAACTGGCCACCCTCAAATCAGATGCCATCAAATAATAATCAGGGAAATTTACCTCCAACCTGTCAATTTTCTCCAAACGTCAGTCAATATCAAGGAAATTTAGTGCCAAATAAATTTGCACCGAATTCGAGCCAACCTACATCACACTTACCACCAACAAATCGAATGACACCGTATGTAATACAAAATCAAAGCAACTTATCACTAAGCAGTCAATTTCCATCTAGTATTACTCAAAATCAAGAGAATTTACCACCTACCAATCAATTTCCACCGAGTTTGACACAATATCAAAGCAATATACCACTGACCAATCGAATGTCTCCACACATTCGAAATTCCAATCAGTTTCAGCAACCTGGCAATATTACAAATCAATTTGTAATGCCTCTAACGGCAGTACAGGGCGGTCACGCGTTCCCAATGTCTGCAGATAATAATAACATACAAACCCCTAACTTTTTTCTGAGCTAATGAGAGAGTTGTAAATTTAATATTAATTCGTTTAATATCATTAATTATAACTGTAAATTTTCAATTTAACATAAAAATAACATTAATAAAATAATGTGAAACAGTATGTTCTTCTTTTAGCTGCCAAAACAGCCTGCTTTGTTTTGTATCTCTCCACCTATAGGTATCTTCAAACCACCACTACTACAACTTCGGACCATTATGGTTTTTAAATCTAATGTTACACTTTCCATATATATTATAAGACATCAATCCGAGTTTGTTCGCCTTCTGGTTTCCCAACTGTCAGTTTTTTTATCATATATTATATAACTCATTCATTAATCTTATGTTCATGGACCAGCTATTGAAAATGGCCCAATTTGAAAGGGTTTTTCAACGAAATGTACAGTTTGTTGTTGTATCGTTATTACATTAACGGGTCTGAAGATACTACACAGCTCACTTTGCTCAAATAAACTCGGTACTTATTCCATGTCTTCGATCATGAACTATTTTGAATAATATGCATGGTAAAATAGTGTTTTATACAGGTAAATTTCAATTGTGCTCAGTTCAACTCTCAATTAAAAAATATCTTCACCAAATTCCGTTTCTACACGTTTAATATATTATAATGATTTATTGATATGTTAACTGAAATAGCATTTACTTTTTTTAGATCACTATTATATTTATATTTCTACAGGTTAATTAATTTTCTAAATAAGTATTTTAGTCGAAACAGCTCAGTCATAATCACTGTACCATCTTACATAGACAAAAATCATAATACATCCTTTTTCCTAGTAAATTAAATCATAGTCCCTCACCAGAGAATCATGACTATTCAATAAAATTCACCAAAATCATATAGCAGTTACCACTGTGTCAGAATCAAAATAGCAACAAAACTGAAAAAATGGAAAAATAAATCTTAACTGAAAATCTTCTGCTCGATAAGAGCTATTCTTTTTCTTTTTTTTAAAATAATGAATTTGTGGGTTATTACCACATTTAATATAGAATAATAATTATTGAATCTAATATCTATCATTATATATATTTTTTTGGTTTGGTTATTTTTAATTATGTTTAAATATTTTTGTAGCTGACTTTTGATTCGCAAGATGGAAAATTTACTGTTTACCGTTTGCCATTTTGCTTAGTCGAGAGTTAACTTCATATTATTAACTATATCTTTTTGTTTGTAATTGATAGGTTTTAATAATTTTTGACACCAATATATTTGGTGCTTTTTTCAATAATAAAATTTTGTCAATTATTAACAATTATGCATCTTCCAGAGTCTATTCAATCATCTACTCGATGAATGCCTCCCTTAGCTCTAGCCATTCATCACGGACATAATATAATACAATACAAACATATCGCAAATCAATTTCAACAGGAGGGTCGATTCCAATAAGCAAATGATTTTTGCTGATAGGAGACTAGCCTCTTTCGACGATTCAGCATGTCTCATTATGTATAGTGTGCAATACAATGTATAAATCTGCCAAAAAATACGCAATATGAAAATAAAGCGGTTGTTGGTTGTCTTTTAGGCAGTCTTGTCGAGAAATACAACTATAATTTGAACTGACGAGTGCTAGTAGGATGGTTTTAATCTAACGGTGGTTATCTATTATCTAGTTATCTAAATATGGTTATGTTCATTTGATGCCCCATTTATAAATGGAAGGACCTCGGCTTCCTTTAGCATACTCCTTAATATATTCCCATGTATATATTTCTAATTCAAAAGTTTTATTCAATCAACTATAATGACATAAATTATTCGACACCTTTTACAAAAATGATTGTTAACATTTGTATTAATTTTTATAAATTATATTAAAATAAATTCTAAATAATAAATTAAAAACTCTGTTTTTTGTACTTAGATTGTAACTATTACAGGAAAAAAATATACTGATGTGAGTTTTTATGAAAAAAATTAGAAAATTTAGGTAAAGGTCTGAAATTGATATATATTTTCGTATAACTATTGTTTTGACTCCTATTCAAAGTGTACATGTATCCATAGTACTAAATTCAGTAAATAAAATAATTCAGACATGCTTAAACTCCAAAAAGTATTATAATAGAGTAGGTCTACTGTTTGTACTCCAATATTTTAGACTTAAAAGTAAATATCTTTTATATTAAGTATATAAATTTTAAGTCAAGATAAGTAAAGATAAAACTTAACTGATTTTGTAAATAATGGATATTACATATAAAAATAGTGAAATCAATAAATGAGCCAGTTTTTTAATTTATGATTAATAAAATTTTTATTTTGTTATTAGTGTTCATATCAGATATTTTACTTACAAGTGTAAAATATTGGTTATTTTGTAATCAAGATAATAATAAATACTAATTACCATTTACGAAGTGATAATATCAGATAATTTACTTGCATATGGAATACAATATAAACAATTGTTAAGACAGTTTCTCAAGAAAATTCATGCAAATAAGGCAGCTTTTTAAATCAAGATTAATAATAAATGTGAATTATAGGGTTGTTCTCAATATCAGACATTTTGCACACAGATCATGTACATCAAAAGAAACTGTACAGAGCAGTTTTTTGAATAAATATAAACAAAATCTTGTGAAAAATTCAAAAACTTTGTAAGGAATATTGTGGAATCGAGGAAAATTTCTTCAAGCTGTGTATATTCACATAAGGATTCTGGCACTTCTTCGTCAAGTACTGCACCAATTGGTGCAGAAGATCTAAAGAAAGGAACGGAAGACAAAATGGAGAAAAAGGGTGTGGATATCACTGTGACAGATTTTGAGGTTAGTAGATAATATGATCACTAAATACTAATCACAAAATAAAAAATAATGTTTTCACGCCGGTTTTCACATTTCAAATGTTTCATACCGTATGACGATGATAATAAACAACGTACAAACAAGCACTGATAAAATATCACCCACTAACACAAGTGCACAACAGTGAAACTAAATCAATATAAAATGAAGTTTTGGTGGTATTATATATAATATATTCCATAAAAATATTTTCCTATTGTTATCAATAAAGCCATTAAAATACTAATTGAATACTAAATTATTTAAAACTGGTAAACTTCCATATGTGAGCTCACTGTTAGCGACCCGGGT
>JAGVSQ010013112.1:0-11273 GCA_022683975.1 Rhyacophila evoluta
TATCATTGATAGATCTATCTAATATTTATATTAAAAGAAATTTTAACATTTTATTTAAAAATAAAAGAATTGCTATGAAATTAATGCGACAAGATGCCCGGACGCACATGTACGTCCATACTACTCAAAAGATTAATATCATTGTCAGCTGTCTGAAATAGTATTCAAAAATGAAACACGAATTTACACATATGTGACGTGATATTTGTATCACAGGTGTAAGTTTTTCGCGTAAAGATAAGGGGAAATGATTAACAAGAGTACAATTAGGGCAAGTGTAAGCCACAAGTAGTTCAAACAATTGTTTTTCGGTCCCGAAACCTAATGACTATAGACATATTATATTAAAGTAACCATAAAATTATTAATTACTCGAATAACATCCTTTTTAACCACATGCTTGATATTTAAATACAATTAAGCAATTATTAAAAAAACCGCAAGCCTTGAGATGGATTCTTTGAAAATAAGCAATAAAAACATACCCATACGGAATATTAAGTTGGCAGATTTTAAATACTTCATAAAAACTGTGTAGAACAGGCTTAATTATACGCAAGTAAATATAAATAGCAAGCAAAACTACTATGCATACTTATACAACACTTTGATAAACGTTAATTAAATTATCATAAATAAATACCAATTAATATGAAAAATTTTGATACGAATGCAATATATGCCTACCGATATGTCTTAACTTTTGGACATATTATGTATTATATTTCAATTAAACACAATTTTTCGACAAATTGGCGTTTTACATTGCTACTAAAAATTGTATTTCATTGTATTTTATAAGATTTCGTAGTTATTCTTTCGCTAAGATACTGGCTGTCGTATCTTATATTTTCAAATTGTTTTTGGTATGATTTACTATCAGCATCATTACCCAAATTAATGTTATCTTATATGATATGCCACGTGTTTCGCCTACGTAAATTTTGTCAAACATGCAGTCTGAATTTTACAATCTCTGCTAATATTGTATGATAATTTGTAGATTGATGCAGTAAAATCTCGAAGAGAGAGGAATTTGTAAATTTATTTATTTTTATTATGTATCATAATATCAAGCCGTTTTCGGCAAAGATCGTAAGCGTAAAACTACATGACGCTTGCGATGTTTTGCTTCGTCGATTTTTCCACGAAATTTAAAACAAAGTATTAGATAAAATGAAAAATGCATAAGTTATGACTTATGGCTGCTGCATTCCTTACGATCATTTGCCAGTCCATGCAGATATCTATTTTGAACTGATTTGATAAAAAAAGCAAAATCGCAAAATTCCAGCTTCCGATCTTTTGCCGAAAACGGCTCGATATATATACACAAAAACGCAAAACTCTGTACATATATGAACACAGAATTATGTGCTCATATTATCAAGTGTCGTATTATATATCATTAAATATATGGACATTATATAAATAAACTAAATCACTCAAAAACATTTCACGATGTGTAGAAAAAAACAATTCAATAGAGAGAAAAAAACTCGATTAAGGAAAACTTTATATATATTTTTAAATATAAATAGCAGGAAAGTCTATGTCTATGTCTTAGTTTACTAAAATTACTGAGTATTAAAAATATATTTATATATAGAACAATATAGAGTATAATAAAATACGCATACGGTGATAACAACAGTAGTATCAGAAATACTTTAATATGTGTAATTATCGATGTTACCATAACTCAAGAAAACATCGCAGAATTTTTCATTAAACATTAGTTGACTTGTAACAAAGATCAAATTGATCATCAATCAAATGATATATCGACATAATTTATTAATAGTATTATATCCGTAATGCGGATGGATACATCATAAGAAACATCACTTCTCTACATCAAAGGGGCTAGAAAAAATCCAAAACAATGGGCCACGGCCAGAACGAGATGAAAATGGCGAATCTGGCGCTCTACAGAAGCGGTAGAATGCGTCGGCGCATGCGCACTCCGCGCAAGGTTGGCAGCGCCGAACGCCAAGGTCACTCCTTTCTACCGCCCAAATTGCATTTTGTTTTGCCGAAAGATACCGGCCATTTTATTTTATGTGTTTATGATATTGTTGTATTACGATTATTTCACGTTCGCGATTCGCCGATCCACTTGTACACCGAGATGCGGAGGGCCGACAAGATGACGAGAGGACTGCGACCAGAGGCGGATTTGAGCAATGGGCACTTCGAATCGGTATCTCCATTGAATAGTACGTAACGCATCTGTCATTTTTTCATCAATTCGACTTACGAGGATTTTGCGAAAATACTGCAAAAAAAATAATTACATTCGCCTTTTAACAAGTAAATTATCAATGTAATTCAAATTTTTAAAAAATCAGTTTATAAAAAAATGGTAATTTCAAAATTTGCTGTTCTCTTTGAATAATGACATTTAAAGTGTGAACTCGCTTGCCTTAAAACAAACACCGGTCCTACAAACGATATCCGGACGTATATCACAGAGTAACAATCTCATAAATATCGCCTATTGTAAATCGTAGCGCGAGTGCCCTGTCCTAGGCGCTAGTATAATAAATTATACTGAGGCGATTTTCATTTCAATCAACTATAATTACATGAAAAGAAAAACTACATTAAAACAAACGGTCAGAATCAAGTTGAGAATGACGAAAGTCTGAAATTGTCGAATACGCACATACATCCTAACTGAAATTATTTTACATAACCAGCATTCTTCTAGCATTCAAGTTCTACCAAAATATGTACTCTGAATTCGGCATGATTTTTTTACGGTACCATCGGTTCCGAGAAAAAATAAACATTTCAGACAAAGCGCGACATGAAAAGCACATTCCCATTTTCGTGTTAACGCAGGAAAAATAAACAATCTTGTCGATGGAAAACAAACGTTACTTTTACACCATTATTTCGTTATAAAGTCGGCCAGCATACCACGATACCAGCTTCCAACAATACGGCCCTGCGCCTTAAGGGCCTGTAAGATTTTCATTTGGAGAATCTCACTGTTTTCTTCGGACCAAAAAAAATAATAATGAAATGTGCTGGCCTTTGACGTGATAAAATCGTCAAAATTGTAGTCGTCCTCTTATTAGAGCTATTAACTTCCATATGAATATGTAAGTTCGGTTTTTTCACAACGATTTTCAGCCATTTTTATAGCCATACTATTCAGCACCAATTCGTATTATGCACTACATCCAAATACACGTAACCCTCCTACAACACGGTTTCAATTTAACACGCCAATAAAAAAAAAACCACATCATAAAGTAACACGAATCTGCGTAGCTGACCTTGTTGCTGCGAGAAGCAGTAATGAAAATTGTGGAACTAATAATTTTTTAACAAAACTACGGAAAGAAGCCGAAAATTGCCTATTTCCACCACACTAAAAAATCCATAACGAGCTTTTAAGGAATAGCAAGAAGCCAAATTTACAGACCTTTTTAAGAAACAAAAGACGCAAATAATAAAAACAATTCAAAGAGTGAAGATGTATAATTCAACCGAAAAAAACGTTTACGTTTGATAGCAGTGACGAGAAAGAGAATCAGCAAATTGAGGATTAATTAATACATTCAAAATAATCATATGTTGTATTGTTTGACACATATTTAAAACTTGAATAAAAGTTGCTTCAATTCACTTTAAACAAAATTGTTTTAATAAGTTTTCGGAACGTAGCCCGCCTTTTCATACTGGCTCTGGCTCCTATATAACACGGCATTTTTTAGGAACCCATATACCGTGTTACACCGTATTATGTACCGTGTTATCTGTACACTAGAAAATGGTAATCTTTCGTTACATAATTCGATTTCACGATTAGTGAATTTAAAACGAGTTCTGTTAAACATTGAATACAAAACTGTTCAAATTCACAGATTTAAAAAATGTATTAATGAATTAGAAAATGCAATTAATTACAAGTTGTTTACAAGTTCGGTCCACAAAAACGAGTAGTCGATTCAGAAATAATATATACTTCCCTTCATCGTTCAGCAGATTACCTAGACCAAAACGATGATGTCATGGAATAAACTGCCCAAATTGGCGCTACATATTTATATTGTGTGCATTTTTCTTTTGCCTCCAAGACAAGTGACTCAAATACGTATAATTTATTAATACACCTACCAACGTATTGTTATATTAAAAACACCTACAGTTTTTAACATTTAAAGACAGTTACTCTGTAAATGAAATATAGAGGCCATAATTTTACGACGTAGCAGAAAGATTAGCCCTTAAAATGCCGAAATCCGATATATGTATCGGTTTTTCACGTTGGCGATAATTGCTGGAGACAACATATCTGACGCCATTTTCGAAGAGTGAATCGGTCACGTTTTCGATGGAATAACTTGTCTGCTCTAGACAACCAACTCTCCGGCAGGTGTTTTTCTTCTGTTATCATCACACGTGTATAATTGTGGTATTTCCCCACATTGATTGCAAGAGGGTTAAATATTTACAGCAAAACATAAGAAGAAGAAGACGTTAGAAAACTACTTTGAAACATTAGATGGTGTATTTAATACCCCTGAATGTCCTTCTCTATTGACTATACCGAGTAGTCAGTCCTTACTGGAAAGTGGATGTATTGTATTTACCCAGGCAAATAACACCGAGTAGGTGAATAGGAAACTGTGACTTCGCTGTATCGGAAAAATCTTACAACGCAGATTTGGCTGAAAATATTTGTGAGTTCCAGTTTGCATTGCGAACAAATAATACTCAAAAATGCTGTGGTACTTAATTGTATAGCACTGAGTACCTAAGTATATTACATATTTCACAGTCAGCCATAGACATAGTCAGCATATGGGTCGCCAGCATGTAGAATGTCTAAACAGACATTGGTAAAACGTTCGCTCAATTACAAGATGATATTGATTTTCCCACTACCACCCGCCATGTCTCCGTTATGCTGGTGTATACCGTGGCGTGCAATATACGAGCATTATTATTTAAATATTTTCGTCAACCTATCAAAATGACGTCAATAAATTGACGTATCGGTGAACATATTGATGATTTCTAAAGTCGCTCAAGTTCCCCGGTAACGTAGAGGTTAGCGTGCGCGTTCGGGAAATGCGGGATCGATTTCCACGATTCTCGCATTTTAAAAATCCAAAAATACAGGATTGTGTGCCCATTGGGTTGAGCAGTATCTGACAAACAATTATCATGAAAAATAATTTGTCAAGACCTCTTTACACTGCGGAGATTCATATACTCCAATTTCGGAGAGGATATCTTCACACTGTGCAGATCCATATGCTCCACTTTTGGAGCGAACATGGTAAATGAAATAAAGTCACACATCCACAATTCGAATGATGATGCTTGAATTTATATTATACTGGATAAGGTAAGCATCCATTTAAATACCAAAATGTACAAGGTGGATTACCCAGCACAGAAACCTAATCTTCACAGACCGGGACTAATATTTGCTCCAAAGTTATCGACAGAAAATATCACGAAACGGATATATATTTGGAACAGTTCCACGCCATGAATAGTCAAGACAGGACACGATGCCTACTTAGTTACTTGGAACCACCTTTCAGAAGTGAGTTATCATTTGAGACATAAGAACTATCACACTACTACTATCTCTGGTCACCATACAAAAATAGTCTCGTCTACCTACGTTATGATTTCATTGCAGGTTGTATTCTAAATCGATAAGAAAATGACGAAACAGAATTAATATCCCAATTTTCAAACAATTCCTCGAAAAACCACTACATTTCAAACACTGTATGTTTACGAAACATGTGTTGACATTGGATTTTGTTTGTTATACACAGATGGCATAGCTATAAGATTATAATAGCTATAGATTTTTTCTATGAGGTAATGATACATCTATTATTGATATATATAATACAGTGTACTCTCGATTATCCGTACTCGTGGTGCGGACGAGGGGCCCGTATAATTGAAAAAAAAACACGGATAATCCGAACTATGATAAGTATATGAAATATGGATAATCTAGCATTACCGAAGAATTATTGTTTGTCAGGTCTGACCAACGCAAATTGCTCCACGGGCTCTCCGCTCCCTCACTTCCTTAATATTTAAGCTTTCTCGTTTTTTTAGCTTTTACGCCATTTATTTTGTTATCTTCTTTCCAAAATTTATCTTTTCTCGTTTTTGTTTTTTTTTATCTTTCGCGTGTATTGCATTATTGCATAACTTCCTTCACAGACTTATGATTTCTTGTGTGAAGTTATGTTTGATATCCCCGGCAAATTTAGTGTTTTTAACATCCATTTGCATTAAGGGTAAATTAAGATTTTTTGAATTATAAAAATTTCGTATTATTTTACAATTTACGATAAATATAATTTCAATATTTGGCACGGATAATCCGCAAACCGGATAACCCGCACCAGAATAATCAAGAGTATCTTGTAATAACGTAAAATTTCTTTATAACGAATACCGAAGTAACAAAAATTCCAGTATATCGTATATTTGCTATCCCGAAAAAACGTTCATATACGTAATAATATTTTTCGTATATTCAGTATAACGAAACAAAATGGGTAGTCCCACGAGTTTCGTTGTAACGGGATTCGACCTATAGTTCGATACATCCTCGATATGCTTATTTAACTTCCATGAGTTAGGTACTTCAGTTCAAAAGAAAATAAATTAAATGATTCCACAAATAAAAATAAATAATGGAATTGTGTTATATTATAACTAACAAAATTAAGAAACAAAATGAGTATTCTAGTACTTTTTTCGCAATAAAGGATTACGCGAATTATGGAACATTATTTTATTTTTGTCAAATTAGTAACTTCTTTTCACTTCGTGTGGTAGAAATCAATTTAGGGATATCAATCAAAAACACAGAGAAATAATTCGAACTGATTGATGTATTCAGATTTGTATAATTGTATTATTAATGTCCTTAAATATATTTTTATATCTACTGTTTGACAGTTGTCAGTAAGTCTTAAAACTGATAGTATTTGAAATATCTTGAATGTATGAAACAAATAACTTTACTGATAACACTCGACAAGTTATATAGTTTCATAGAATAAGTACAAGGTATATTTTTGTAATAAATGTTCAAAATAGCGAGTAAACAATCACGGCCAATGTAAACATGATAAACCGCAACTGTCAA
Organism: Rhyacophila evoluta; assembly: GCA_022683975.1. Lineage (NCBI taxonomy): Eukaryota > Metazoa > Arthropoda > Insecta > Trichoptera > Rhyacophilidae > Rhyacophila > Rhyacophila evoluta. The sequence continues at coordinate 7,154 of JAGVSQ010013112.1, forward strand.
TAATGGCGACTTTGATTTCGTTATTATTATCATAACATAGGACGAATGATTTTACGGTTTATTTTCCAGTGAATAATAATACATAAGGACCCTCACAGTCTCAGAAGAACACAATAATGCCAATATGTTAACATAATTACGCAAGAAATTCTAATCAAGTAGCAAACTATGCGACGCAAACCATGTCTGGCAGTACAAATTATTGAAGGTTGACAGTCTTTAGTTTTCAATGTGATCTAACCTCACTTTACAATATATATTTAGAGATTATTATTACTTCTTTAAAATAAATTAGTTTATTAAATAAACACTTACCCATTAAAACAATTGGCATAATCTTTCCAACGAGTTTGTGCAAATTTTTCAATCGCAAGACTTTGACGAGAATATTTTCAAGGTCTCGCAATAAACAATGAGTCAAAACACTACACAAAATAATCAATCACTGATTAATTGACATCACTTTTTCATAAAAGAAATAGTTTGATTGCAAAACGAAAGTTCACCAATAATCTCGACAACAGTCAAAAATTCGCATCAAAATAAGATGACAAGTCCTCAGCAAACGACGTCACTGATTTTTGTTTTCAACATGGCCACTCAATAAAATACAATGCGCATGTATTGAATCGACTATTTTTTTGAAGGAGCTGTATTGAAGATATGAATTAATGGTTTCTCTACGAGAAATTTACACCATATCTGTCTTATTTTTTCAATAACCGATATCTTCTACAACTGACAGACGAATTAAAACAAATTCATTATTAACAAAATATAAACATCACATCTGTGTTAAATTTTTATAGTAAAATTGTTTTAGTTGACAATGATGAAGTTATCAGAAAGATTAATATTTTCTGAATGAAAACTTATTTAAAATTTCTCATTATCATTTCAATTTTCCCATGCATGTATGTACATCTAAAAATACCGTATTCATTAAACTTTAATGTTCTACTATAAGAGGTGGGTGAATTTGCAACTATTTTAAAAAAAGTTTTGCTTTGAAATTTTTTTATATATTCTCAATATTGAGATAAAAATATATTTATTTGTATGAATGATAGGGTTACTTATTCATTTAAAAAAAGTTAATCGTATGGTAACATATGTTTTGAATGTGCTAAGCTAGAAGTGTTGCTTTTCCTGATACATTGGAAAATGTATTTTTAATCGAGTTGTAATTATTATTACGAATATTTCGTTTTAAATCATTCTTTTTCTCAATATTTTATATTGGTTATGCTCTATTTTCATAAGAAGAACTAGAATTTTATTGAATATTTTTCATATTTCATAATTATGCCTTGAAGATTTGTATTTGTATGCTAAAAAGTAATTCAATGGTAATTTTTTGCACTGTCTTTATTTCAAAAAGGTTTTACATCAAATTTTAAAAATACCTCCTCAAATCCTTCATATAATATTATTTATTATCAAATAGATATTTTTTTGTAAAAATTTCACTGGGGGTTGTGGAGAACTGTACAAGATATAGAAGGTATGTAGATTAAACACAATATATAGAGATCTATGGAATTGGCACTCATTAAAACCAAATGCTCTTCAGTGATAAAAAGTATCACATGTTTGTTAATTTTCTTAAAGTCAACATTACTATTACAATTATTGGGTCATGAAATATTCATTTAATTACAACCATTAGAAAAAAAATGAAGAAGAAGAAGAAGAAGAACTCTCCCCCAATGTTTAACGTATGATTAGGATAACGGGAAATTCCTAAGGTAGAAAAAAATATTAAAATTTCTAAATACGTTTTATATTTATTTAATACTTACGCAAAGAACTAAAATTAAAAATTCATATGAGAAATTACAAAAATAATATTTAAAAAAAATCACAACCATTATAATCATGCTAAAAGTTGGGTTGAATAATTAAATAAATATAGACACATTACATACAATGAAACACCAAAATTATGATATAAAAAAAATCATCTGAATTCACATACCAATGCGTAAACGGCTATCACCCAATGACTCATTAAGGCAGCGCTCTGCAATTTGGGCCTTGAGACAATGCTGCGTGTGCCGTGGCACATTTCTCTAATATCAAGAAAATATTAGAAATGTCACCGTGTGGCGGCATTTCTTACGTTTTTTACTAGTAGTGTGCCGCAAAATTTTGGAATAAATGTAAAGTGAGCCATGAAAGATAAAAGATACTGCATTAAGGAACGGTCTTGCATTATTTTTTACAGGATTCGAACCAATGACTTTTGGTGGTGAAGTATATATGCTTACCAGTCCAGATGCTAAGTCGAGAATAATAATTATCCAAGCAAAATAAATAAAAAAACAGCGTTGATAATTATATATAAAAAATATAAAAACGGAATTTTTAAAATTATTTGTAATCCACAAAAATAATCAAAATATAAGTTAGGACCATTTAAATATTCACCAATATACTTATTACTATAAATCAGCCTCTTCAAATTTTGCCAAAAATCATATGTACATAAAATAATCAGTAATACATGCATAATATCACATTACTTATAGTTACTTATATTACATATTAGATATAACTCAGTTCCATCCTTTAACCGACCACAATAAAATAGTCATGTATCAACATCGCACATTAGTAAATCACACTACTTCGAGATTAGATTTTCATTGATTAAATATTTGAAGAAAGAGAGCTTTGCAAACAATACGAATGCATAAAAAACATCAATAATATTCCATTTTTGCAATTTTGTATGAAGACCTGAGAATATGCAAACAAAGAAGTGAGCTAACCTCATTTTTCATTTTTTGCCTCCACAGTAAATGTCTTCAAATCTAAGTGAGTCATCAAGAATTCATCTTTCCATTTAATACAACAGAAATTTTATAAATGGTAATATCAACCCAATCTTACGTGATACAATAGACAAAAAAAAATTGTACATAAGGTGAAATAAATAGATTTTTATTAGTTTGTAAATAGGATTATTAGGTGTTCAAAAATTAAATGAGATTTTTTCGATTTTAAAATGATTTTCGTGAGAAAAGGAAAATCTATGGAAGATAATGGGGCAGTTGGTTACATCTCAGGTACCTACCACCGTATGAAGGCAGTTAGAATGTTTCTCTGTTTAGTGATTCGTGAAAATATGGAGTTCGGCCGTACATATGCATTATATAATAGGCATGTAGAGTTTCTAGAGAGCGTTCTCTTACACTTCTGTCAGATTTTAGATTTCATATCGATACATAAATATAGAGTTTATGATCAACTGAAATTTTGTTCAACTGAATAGCATTGAAACTGTATATAACTACTCAGTCAACTATGAGTTCTAGGATCACCTTATTTTTATTAGACTTTTCTCAAGGGCTTAAAATGAAAAGTTCTCTCAAATAAAGTCTTTTACTTCTTCACATTCTCACTTACGAATCTTTCTCACTGCATTCTGCAGAGGAGATATATTACATGCCTTTAAATATTTATTAATTTATTTGTAATCTGTATTACCATACTTATGAAGTATATTTAGTTAGGTATAATGAGAGTCTTAGGTAATTAGATTAGCACACAGCAGGCCGAGTTCCAGGGTGCAAATTTCCCATATGACGTATAAGATCGCTGGGCCGAGAGAATCTTCTTTGACATCCAGGTACTGAACAAGCATGGATGGCTGGTGCATGAGTGGCTACATGAACGCGTAAGTCTTGAACAGTTGCGAATGAACGAGGGCATCTCTGGCACACAAAGCCTCTGGCTCCGACATGACGCCGAGCGTGCGTTGCCAAACATGATGATTGTGTGAACGCTGGAAAATATATGATAATGATTAAGAAATTATAGTTATAGTTTTTGTACATATACCTTTTGATAAAAATTACTGTGTAAAGTGTTCACTTAAAGCAAATTATGATAACATTGCAACTTAACTTTATTTAAAATGAACTTTTTGAGCGGTATTGCCGTACGGGTACGGCAGCGCTACTCCGCGCACTTTTTTCCAATTTAACATGCTTAGATGGGAATTTTGATTGAGTCGTTATTATTTTTAAATTATACATATATATATCAATGATATTTGGAAGTTATTACTAAAATAGCATTTAAATTAAATGGGTAAAAAAATACGTGAAATATA
>JAGVSQ010013113.1:0-11273 GCA_022683975.1 Rhyacophila evoluta
GATTCTTGGAGGCGGCACGTGGTGTCCATATACTCCACTTAGGGAGCAAACATGGAAGAAGAAGTTATGATTATGTGTATTGATATTTTGAAGTTTATATGTAATACAATGGAAAATTCAATTTGTGGCTTGGACGTCTTCTGCTTAACTACATTCATACTATAAGCAACGCAGCATTGTTAGCAAGTTAAATAGCTCAGTACATATTTAAAAAATAACAATATTTACTTCAGTTTTTAAAAAGTGCAGAATATCCTAACGCACTCATTTTTTTCTTAAAATATCAATTGGCGCCCTTTACTTTTTAATGGCTCAATTATGATGAGTAAATCCTTGCCGGTGCAACAAAAGTGTGTCCATCATCCGTACGTCCCGTTTTACGTCTAGTTTTAACTAAAAGCAACTCAAAACTTTGATATTGACAGGCGATTTATTTTATTCAACAGGAATATCCAGAAAGTTGTTATCACTTATCAAAGCCGTAGATAATATTCACGAAAGTGCGCTGAAGTAAAAAAATATTTTTATTGTCGAGTAATTATGTATAAAGATTACCTATAAAGCTGCATTTTTTAAATAAAAATAAAATTATTTGTAATGATTTTAATAACCAAGTTAAATGACCCTATAGGACAATAGTAAATATTTCTTGACGCAGTTAAAATAAAGATAATTTCTAAGTGAGTTATAAATCTACATAAACTTAAATAATTGGTAATGCAGTGATACACGAATATGAAACACTTTAAAGTTTAAAAAAAATGGCGAAAATATTACCAATGCACTTCGTAAAATGTGATCAAAAAATGGTTCTGACGGAAACAAGCAAAGGGTCTTTGGCATCAGTTGAAGTATTTAGATTTAGGTAAAATAAACATAATGTATTGTAGTACGTATTATAGTTTCAACAGGATGAGACTGTTTGTCATACTGATGATGAAAAAATCGTCTTATTGCAAGCTTGATTAGTCATTGATTTAAAATTGCAGTTCTTATATATTATATATAATAATTTGAAGAATTTAATAGAGGCCAAGATAGAATTGAAACTATCAACCAATAAACACCCTTTGATAGCATTAAAAGCTCTGTCAATGTTAAAAAACACAATAAACTCTTTTTTTTAATGGTGTACTAAAATAACCACCATTACAATGGCTTTGCTTGTATACAAATAAATGGATGTCAAAAAATAAAATTCATTATTGTTCATTGTAGTTTGATTGTATTAAAAAAAAATACTTAAAAAAAGTAATTATTCCCTGTCAGGCGATAGATGAACCCGTTTAAGCACATTTGGTATTCGTGCTTTCGTCAATTGAGATGTCCAAAGCCTGTGTAATGTTTCTTTTTAAATTTTCAATTAAAAAAAAAAAAGAAAAACAATGGGGCATGTAGTACCGTACTATTTTGAAACCGCGTAAACACAGAATCGAGTTTACAATTAATTTATTGCAATAAAGCTAATTAAAAACTATCAAATTTCTTATGAACATTTGAGTGATTGCTTATTGTATTTTAAACTCAATTCAAATAAAACTTATTTAGAGATAATCATATTAAGCCCAGGTTATTTGACTTCTTTACCTGATTCGATGTCATTTTCTAGATCGTTCAGCTTGTATTTATCGAGAACTTTCTTACATAACGAATGACATAATGTCAATCATATCATTTAGATTTTTTAAAGCTATGAATGAAGTGAACTTTTCATTTCACTTTGACAATCGGTTATTATGTTCGTGGCTTTTAAAATATTCAATCATTATATGGGCTATAAAATATTGTACTTTTCTAATCAAATTTAGGCACTTCTATAAAGCTGATAAAACATTAAAATGTTCATACACTAATCTATAGACTGCATTATTATAATTGTTTCTATAAAAATAAAGACAAGTTTTTTTACTGTCTATTTCCGTTGTATGTTACAGGGGTAGTCAACTTACTTAAGACTGTAATTAATTGTATTCATTTCTCATACTGCAATACAATTTATTTAATTTATGAAATTGAATGAACTTTTCACGGATAACATAAAAAATAGATTTATTAAAGTATTTGTTATATTATTCTATAATACAAACGAAAACGAATATCTGACCTAAAAAATCATATTGCATATATCGCGAATAATTCTTATTTTTTTTATTGAATGAACGACACCGTTAAATATTTAAATGGATCTTACAAATGAGTGTTGAGTAAAGATATACGTATATTATCAATAATAATTTAAGATAAATACATAAACATTGTTTGGTGACACTCTGAATGACAAAATTATCATAGTTCTCCATGAAAATTAAATACAATCGATGTTGCCATACATTTTTAGTATTTAAGTACAACAATACAATGTGTATAATTGTCTTTGGAAAGGAAAAAGGACAAAACCCATACAGATTTTTTTTTAAAGGAGTCACAAAAACGTTTGTTTGGATGATTTTGGACCAAAGTCGAAAAAATAAATAGAAACTGAAAGTGCCCGAAGAAAAAAAAGTGTTGTTTTATTTACCAAATGTGGTATTAATTTAACAAGTTAATTTAGAAAAACCAGTGAAATTGATCTATTGAAAGTCCTATTTCGTGGTCAAAAATGTCACTGGCCATCCTTTTTTCAATTTCAGATACTAATTCGGCATTTACAGCTTATTCTGATAAAACGTGTGTTAAGTTATACACATTGTCTGTTTTAACTGAAACTTACGTCGTCTCTATAGTCGAATATATATTTTTAAAATGTGTGGTGTATGAGTGATAATTTGATTTAAAGTTTTGGCGATTAAGTATTATATTTAATAGAAAAAATTCATAAATACGCAAATCTAAAAGAAAGATTCCAATATTTGACGTTAGCCAGCCCTGGCGTAGTAGACAGAGTATTAACCGAATTGATCAATAATCCCTTTCGGACTTTGTTTATTTTTTTGTGTCTATGGTACCAGCAAACCTGCCCTGATTTTAGTGACAATAAACCTCACGTCGCATTTCGTTAAATGGCTGCCGCTGCAAACAAACATCCGTTTCCCGTTTTGTTGAGATTTGTTACAATCCATGTCGCAGTCGTTATCGTACCAGCGATGACGTCATAATGCGCTACTCTGTGCTACCAATAGATTTACTTGTGTTTATTTTTAAACATCTAATTAATATTAAATAAAATGAGACGTCTTTGTGCGAAAACTTTTTTGCACCCCCCTCAAGTTTTTTTTATACACAATAAACTATAAAATATAAATCATATCGATTTATCACGAGCAAAAGTTTAACTTTATATTCATTTCCAATTTTTTTTTAAAGTATCTTATATTTCTATAGTTAACTTGTTTAAATTTTGCAAAAATCATCGCATGGAGAAAATACTGACGATTTATTTAAAAAAAAAAATGCACCTATAATAATCAGACGCCCCTGTGCGGTGCACAATCTGCACACAAACACGGTGCGACCCTTATTACATATATTATTGATCGATTTGCATAGAGATTTATGAAAGTTACAAGAATTTACCGTTAAATACATTTTTTTAGACTCGCCTAAGCGTTTTAAGTTTTCGATTTACATCCATACACCTCTCACCTAAAGATATTTTCAACGAATTCTATCGATGTTTTTTAAATGGCTATTCTTGGATGAAACTGGCACAAAAAGACGGATAGTTTAAATAATATTGTATTTGTTATTTTTTTAATATATATGTACCTATGTTTAGTGTCGCTTAGTGACTGATTGACAGATGTGCGTTCTTCAATGCTAGAGCTCTTAATTTCAAATCCACAGATGGATACCTAACAACTTGATAGAACGACTTACAATCCATATGAAAACAATTTATCACAATAATTACTGATATAGACTCATCACGGCGGCTTTGAAACTGCACTACATCACTCTCATAACAATATTTTGTGTTCTTTATTTATTTATATTACGTTTACGTCTATTGTAAATATTAAACGTTTGACAGTTAAAAATGGCGGCAAATAAAAAATAGCAGTTCTTTTACGTGCCACCTATATATTTGACACATGATATCCAAAGAAAAAACGTGCCATTGTGTTTTAATTAATACAATGAAAAAAAAATTATAGCACTACTATAAACAAATTACTTTGATATAATACGAATAAACACGGTATGAAAATAACGTTTTAGCAATACTTTTTTCTCTATTTTGTTTTTGGTTCGACAAATTCCAAATTCAAATTGTTTCAAGTATCCTTATGAATTTTAAGCAAATTTATTGATCAATTCGTAAGCGGTTTTATTGTTAGTTTTATTATTCCCTAGAATTAATTCACGTATGTAATAACAAATAATGTATAGAGGGTTGTTATGAAATTAAATTTACATGCGTATGTCTGTCGTTTTATTCTAATCGCACAGTGAGCACGCGGAAAGCGTAATGTGTTTTAAATTCTTCGGAAATAGGCCAAGGAGAGCATTTGTGTATAACATAGAATGAAAATATAAAGGAAAACTTTGGTATTGTTTGACTTATATACATAATTAAATCACGATCTTCTAACAAATTGACTTCGGGAATTATTTCATAGACGATTAATTCAAAGTAAAAGTTTGTTTGGGAAAATCATTAATAAATTTCCCCGTTTATCGACTCTGCAGAATGTACACACTGCTATTTTGGTCTGCGGTTTATGGTGTAAACCAAAATATTCGATCATACTGTAACCATATGGTTGTGTCAAAAACATGCAATGGATTGTATTTATTTTTAACTCACATAGACAGATAATATTTTGGTAGCATTGGGAGGCTCATTTTCTTTCTGGCGAAGCGCTTATGAATCAATGTAATCTGGAAGGTTGTAGGTTTGAATCCCGTTATTTTAATATATTCGCTCCGAGTGTGACAAATATGGATTTAAACCGAACGATTAACTAGATTACATATTATTTATTGTATTATAGAAATAGCACGAATATATCTTTGGAATATAAATATTTATATATAAAACATCTTTTTCACGAGAAATGATCATCCGCCAATATTCAACCCGTTGGATGGATCGAGCCCGATACATATATATATTTAATCCTATGTCTCACCAGTAACATAGAATTTAAAATGATCGCCTCGCATTCGAAGAATACGCGCTCAATGATTTACCAGATTAAAAAAATCTGAAAATGGAAGATTGGATGCAGATTGGGTTGAGCAATTGTCTGACAACCAATTCTCTCGAAAAATAATAATTCAACACTGCGCAGTTCCATGTACTCCACCTTCGGAGCGGAATTTTTCACAGTGTTTTAAAATCATATGCTCTACTTTAGGAGCAGATTTGATTAAAAAAAACTTGGAGTTGTGGAATTTAAAGCGTGCACACTAACCTCTTGACTACCGAGGAGATTTATCAATGATACCGGTTATGTAATTTGGAATTTATAAAAATGTAATTTAAAAAAATGGGAGTAAATGGTATCCAAGTGAAGTTCATTCGAAATTGCTTGGATAAGCTGAAATATATTCTTTTTCTTAATAGTTATTATATTAACCGTAGGGTATTCGGCAGGATAGGAGCCTTAGGCATTTAGATCGGCAATACGTCTTCGCGACCACTGCGCAGTGGCGCTATTACTGCCCCCGAAGTGCTTCCCCGGCCCGACTGCAAACACTCATAATAAACGTGGATTAAGCTTAGGGTTGACCATAGACAAAGTCCTTTTGGTCTATGATTTATTCACAGCAAAGACAATCAAATATGAATCGGAAATCGAAGAGATTGTAACAGTATGATAAAGTGCACACAGCTTAGAGTCTATACTAACACCAAGAAATCTCTCGATAAATTCAAACAATTATATTTCACTCATGACAATGCAATACCTCGCATACCACACGACACAAATTTCACAGAAAATAATAAAAGAAAACTATATTTTATCACTCATATTTCACATTAATATTCTTTGATGTTGTTATCAAAATAAGTAATTTAAAAAAATGTTTACATCAATTGACTTTGACTATCGAAAATTCTTCTTATTACTCTTTTCATCTGTTATGCTGTGTGGTATACGGGATATTGCTTTGTCATGAGTGATTTGTGAAATTATTCATCGTTCAAGGGTTAAATTATTAAATTATTATAAGATAGAATTCTAACAAGTAAAAACTCGAACCCAGAGCTGTGGGACTGGCTGGCTTTGTCAAAATAAGTCTTGCTAATGCAGAACGCTTGAATATAAACTGTATTTAAAAAGTTATCATGTTCACTCAGTTGAGATCCATATGCTCAACTTTTGGAGCGGACATGGTAAAAAATACTAATCCAGCACTCAATTATACTTAATATTCAGTATTCATATATGTTGAAATATTTACTATTTTTGCAACATAAGATGTCTCAAAATGAGTTAAAGTTTAAAAATAGGTGACGTAGTTGGTAGCGTGCGCGCCTAGCGATCGTCTATATCGTAAATAGGAAAAACTAGTTAGTGTCGAAGCTTTGATTAAGTAAAAGAGTGAGATAATCATAATTGGTGACAGTCGTCATCATTGATATTCTCGAAGTTGGCAACCCTGATTGGTGGTTGAACCCCAGACTTAACCCTTTCGCGGCGGTGCGGGGTCTCCTTACTGCCCCCAAGGGTCTCGCTTTACGCCTAATAAAACTGAGCTAATGACCTGAAGGGGGTGGACCACGGCCCCGGAGTAAAAGTATGGAATTGTATTGAGAATTATGTGGGGAGGACGAGAGCAAATTGGATTGCGGGCAAGATGGTGAAACGTAGACATTTCGGTCGGATGCGACTTGAAATACAATAGGTTGTAATTATGCGCTTCCTTGGCGGAAAACTTGCGAAATCTTATTTTCTTGTCAAATATTAAACAGAACTCTTACTACGAGACAAAATTGTAAATGTTTTTTAAATATTAAATCCAACGTATTTAATAAAATTAAATATATTTAGTCTCCCCGTTAGCGTAGTTGGTAGCGTGCGCGCCTAGGAATCCGGGGAATACGGATGAGATTTTCCATATGTCGGATTTTAAAAATTTTAAAAATACAGGACTGAATGCTCATTGGGTTTCAAGTATTTGTCTGACAAACAATTTTCGTAAAAAATAATCTGTCAAGATTTCTTCACACTGCAGAGATCTATATATACTCCTCTTTCGGGGTGGATATCTTCACACTGTGAAGATCTATATGCTCCACGTTAGGAGAAAACATGGTATATATATAAAAAAAATATGTATAGCTGTAGATATAGCTGATATTTATAATATAATCTAAATAACTTACAACTTTATACGTTGATTTCTGATGATTTCATAAAAAATATTCGCTTCGAACGTGAAGTATATTCATCTACACAGTATGAAGATGTCCACTTTGAAAGTGGAGGATATAGGTCTCTACAATGTGACATGTTTCAAAAAAATTGCTTAACCGAAAATGTTTCACACTGTTAAAATGAAATGGACGGCAATTTAAAAGTTAAATATATAGATACGACTACACGCTGAAGTCTACGTATCGACATTATTAAGGATCGGTTTGTCGAATAGACAAACCGTAAAATGTTCAGGAGATGAATAATAGCTGTCATTTTAATACATACAGGTAAATAAATATATTAAGGTATCTGGGCTCAAATCTCGCTCCGTGAATATTCGATAAACCAATCCTAAAACGATTTTTTTTTATTGTAGATACTTAATTACTTATGAATTATTATTCAAGATGGTTCATTGATACATATGTGATCATTCAGCGAGTTCAAAATAGTGCAATGTTTTGTATTTTATATAATATATATTAATTTTATACTTTGAAAATGAAACAGATTTTTAACAATTCTTTTTACGAGAATTAGCTGTCAGTCAAATGCCCGACTAATTGAAAATGTAGTATGCATAATTAGCTACGCTAACCTTTCAACCAAAAGAGGGAGAATTATGTAAGTAGTATGAAAATAGGCATTCGAGGGTTCAATTGTCATTTCGGTATGGCCTTGAGAGATCCATTTTTAGGAGTCAGACATTGTTATACAAACAAGAGTTGCGGTTATCGGCCGATGTTAAATTAAAGTAATCATTTTATGTGATTGATTAAATCTTTTGAAACAGTCTTGAATTAGTTGAGTATCGCAGACAATGCGGTTTTTACAAGCGGAGTAGACTGGGTATAAAGTTTATAAAGTGAATGGGTAAAGTCTGAAAATTCGCGGGGGTGGATGTGGCGGTGAATGCATTCGGGGCAAGTGTTCGTCTGCGGCTAGACAATACATAATTCTATATCTTTCAACCGAAGATTTACATCCAAGTGAGTCTGGCATCGCGTCCAAAGTAAAGCGAGGTTTATTAAGCTTCATTAAGTTTTGGAATCTTGGACGGGGTTAAATTCTAACGAGCTTTTCATCTGCGTGTGGGCGAAATCATTAACAAATTTAATAAATGTGCTGGAATTTTTGCCTTGTGTCAGTGTTTAAGCACAGTTCGTATTGTTACCAAGATGAAAATGTTTCATATTGTTCAAATGAAATGGACGGCAATTTAAAAGTTGAATATATATTTCCAATCTAACAAACGGATTAATTAAAATATTTTTTTTCTTATTCTATCATACGTCTAACAGTTTTATAAACAGCGAAGATAATTTATATATTCCATTGCTAAAAGTTTAATTAAAATCTAACTTAATTGAAAAATAATATCGACTGTAAAAAGAAAAAGGACGTAACCTACACAGAACAAATTTTACAGGATCCAAAATACGTATATTCAATGATTTTGATCCAGAATAAAATAGATGTAACCTTAAAGTATACGTATACTAAAACTGATGCTGTATCTAGTCAATCTGATATTAATTTAATAAGTCATTTAAGAAAAACGTATAAAAATCTTTTTCTACTGGTGACAAATTTATTTTCTAACTTCTTCTTTTTCAAACTTAAAAAAAGCTTAATTTAGATACTAATTCAGCATTTCCAGCTTACATACTTTTGATAGAACGTGTATTAAGCTGTATACACTGTGATTATCAAAAAAAGCTGTTTTGAAAAAACTGAGGGTTTCATTCTTTTTGATTTCTACAGTCGACACATATATGTTTTATTACTTGTATTTATTCGTTTTATATTTTATCGTTTTTATACCCCTTCTTGTTACATGGAGTCTAGACAATCTGTTCTTATAATTATATTAGTTCTATTACAATATAAATCACGTTAAGTCCTAGTTAAACAGTATTTGCCTTACACAGTCTTAACTCAATGCGAATTTTGTCAAGTTTAAGAGAAATATTATACAATTTGGATAGGAATGTAATTTATAAATGTCTCTAAAAAAGATTGACTCTTAAAACTTCGACAGAGTTTTTGTCTTGAAACTAACCAGGCAATTATTTAACTCACCTTTTTCTCAGAGGCAAAAGTTTCATTTGCAGACTGGTAAGAAAAGTCAAGCCGGATCGCGGTCGAATAGGTCGAAGTCGGGTGATTTTAGCTATTATACCATCGCATCTGTATCAATAAGTAGGTAAAACTTGTTTTGATACAAATTTGACAATCAATTCTCGCAATAAACAATCTGTCGAGTTAAATCACGACTTCAGCCATAAGTGTGAGAATAATTAACATTTTAAAATTAATATTTTGTTACCGTGTTCGCTCCGAAAGTGAAGTATGTATATGGTTAAATACAGTGTGTGGATGAACACTCTCAAAGTGGAGTATATGAGTCTGCACAATGTGACGACATGTATTGACTAATTATTTTTTACGAGAATTGGTCGTCAGACAGCGCGGTGTTCATTTTTTAAAAATCTACCAAATGTGAGAATTGAATCCATATTCCCTGGATGCAAGACGCGCATGTTAACCTCTCGGCTATCGAGGTGATTAACGTATATATTAGACAAGTTATAGTTGATATATTATGCACGTCAGACGAGTTGATGAATGTTTATTGAAATAAATGTCAATGGTAATGTGCGTTTTTTACACTTAGGCTGAGACTACGATAAGTGCCGCGGTGGTAGAGCGACAGCAGCAAAGCGTAGGCAACAGCAATGCAAAATAACTAGAAATATGTGAGTAAATTGTTGTGACGAAAACGTGTTGTCGTAATGCTAAACTTGCTCACTCACCTGCTATAAAGCTCGAAGATACTTGAAATTAAAATTCAGGTTTCTTAACATAGCGGCTTATAAAAAAAGCTGCGGAGTCTACAATAAATAAGTACCAGAAAGGAAGCTATGGATGTTTTATTCAAAGTTTTAGCCAAAGATTCCTGCTGTTTTTTTTAATATCTGTTTCGAAAGTGGAGCATATGGCTTTTTACAGTTTGCTCAGGTACAATCCAGAAAAGTACGTAGATATCTGCAGTAAGACAACTTAAAAAATAATTTTGTTTTAGTATAATCTTGATAATTTTTTTACGAGAAACTGATGAACCCATAGGATGTCAGTCCTGCATTATTGAATTAAAAAAAAGAAAAGCTGTTAGATTTGTACTCGCAACCTCAAGCAACAAAGCACGCACGCTTACCGCTTGGCCATAAAAGGGACCATTGACGGCGGTTCTAAATTTTAACAAGTAATTTTAATAAGTAAATGAATTGCTTACATTGACGATAACGTATACGAAATTGACACGAAAAAGCACGGTCAAAGACTAGAGAGTACACAATACACAGGACAGTAGTTAGTGTACTGTGGGAGGCCGCCCATGAGAGCAGGGTGCGACAAAAAGCCGTAAAAGTTAGCGCTTAGCCCAATTTGGCGTAATTTATCTGAAGCCGGCCGCAAGATACAGCCCTGTCGGTTAATCACTTCTGCGCTGCGCCAGCGAATGCCAACCGACAGTGGCGTCGAACAAAACAACAGTATTTATTATTCCCACACATAAAGTGGCGCATGGATATGAACAAATTGACTCTAGACCATTGGACTTCCCAGTTCTTAGCCGGTCACGATGACTTTACCTCCAAGCTCTGTCAGAATGATTTTATAGACTTGCTTATAAAGCATATTATAGGAAAGTAATTGCATACTCCGAGAATGCCGTTTGAAAGAATACCATTTGAAAACATGTTTACGAATAGCCATAAGAAGCTATGGACCAAAGTTTGCTGAAAATATGCAATGTCATGTTTCCAGCGCGTCCTCTGATACTATTATACATACATAGTTAATATTTACTAATTGATAAACTAATAATAAGTATATTTATTTATTTATTACTTAATACATGTTGTAATATCACAAATTATAAGTTTAATACATTGACAACAC
>JAGVSQ010013114.1:0-11272 GCA_022683975.1 Rhyacophila evoluta
ATCACATGGATTTTATAAAAATGGGTCGCCACCCGAAAAAGGTTAGGAAACCGTGGCTTAACTCAAAGGTTCGTTGTATGAAAATCGATTTCCTGAATGCATTTTTTTTTTACAAAAATAAACTGCATAAATGCAGTGAAGTTTTATGAAAAGAATCGAGTTTTGTTTTCACTTTCGAAGTATACTTTCCTGTCCACCACCTGCCACGTCTCTACATCCGTTATGTGGGCGTATACCGTGGCGTAACGAACGTGTAGCACTTTTCATAAGTACCAGAAGTGTCCCAGGAGTAGCTTCCCAAGACCTTCATTAGCGTGCACTAGAGTGTGCGTGATTCTTAGTCGAGCCAATTATACCCAGTCGATAATCTAGCTTTGTTGAGAAGAGACCTTCTCGTTCACCGTAAAATTTTGCATTTTTTTTAAAGCTAGAAAATTATCCTTCGTAGAAATCAAGTCTCCCCGGTTAGCGTAGTTGGTAGTGTGCGTGCCTAGCAATCCGGGGAATGCAAGCTCGATTACACATCTGTCGGATTTTTAAAATTCAAAAATACAGGACTGGACGCCCATCGGGTCGAGTAATTGTCTAACAAACAATCTCGTGAAAAATAATCTCTCAAGACGTCTTCCTATTGTGGAGATCTATATAATCCACTTTCGGAGTGGATATCATCACACTGTGTAGATTCATTTCTCCACCTCGAGAGCGAACATGGTATAGAAATATATATATACATTTAAAGTCTCTTCTTATATTTCGCTGTCACGTTTAAATACCCAAAAACTTTCATTGATAACTGTATTTTTTTCGGTCTGAAAAACATAGAATTTTGGAACTAGTACATACATGTTTATCTTTCGTTAGCACTTTCATTTACATTAAAAGTGGGTCCGACGAAACATTTCTTGGAATTGAATGTTAATTCATAAACTCATATTTGTATTCATTTTTTTAATGGCGACGCGTTTAAGAAGTAAGATATTAAAAGAGAGTGACCTCGAGAAATATGACGTGAGATTCGTGTACGTATTGCCACACAACGCTTTATTGATTCACGAAACACCGATTGCGGTAAGTTTTTTAATTTTTAGCAATATATAATAAAATCTCTTATTATTTCCAAAATAAAATATTAAAAAAACAACTCATGACTTGACATTAAAAAACGTATCGAGATTTTTCTCTCCTTCACATACGTTGCACTCTGTCTCACTTTCTCATGATTATGCATGTAAATCAACAGTGGAAAGTAAAAGGACGTAACCCTGCTTAACAGTTTTTATTCGATAATCTGAATGTATACATTAATACACGTTATATCAAAAGAATGTAAACTGAAAATGCCGGATTTGTGTCTAAATTTAGCTCTTAGCTTGAAAAACGGATGCACTGTGAAATTTTCGAAAAAAGGGTACGACCTAATCAATTTTATTGTTTTTTCGAACCGGAATACACGTGTGTGTAATAAAGACGTTGATATGTGTAAAACGATATCGTCAATCACTCATATATGAATTACGCCATTGCATCTCAGAGAGTAAATGAGGGAGTATTCAAAGCAGTTAAATCTGTCAGTAAATGATATCCGAATGTCGTCTTTTTTGTATCTCTTTTACTTTTTCATTTATCGCACTTATTTTATATTGACTTCTAATACACGATAAAATGATTTTCATAACGAATTACAATAATTTATTTAGATTTACTTATTGTAAAAATAATATACATATTTTTATCGAAGCTCTTGCAGAATGTTAAATCACAAAAATCACCCTTAAATCTGCATTTCTTTGAGATATATAACATATGAAATATATTGCAATTTGTACAGGGTTCTAGAAAACTTATAATACGTAGAAATTTCTCGTATTTCTAACCAGATCGTAGATATAAATAAAGTTTTTTTTTTATCATTTATCGTTTTTAGCTTGGTTCTTGTCTTTTATAGAACACATCGGTTCATAAAATGGTTACTGCAAACGAATTTTACTGTTTTTTTTGTGACAACTCTGCAATTTCGAAAATACAATAAACATATTAACATAGCTAAATTGTGACACTCATATAATTTATATATTTTATCCTTTGTCTTATCCTTGGGTTGGAATCTTATAGTTTTTGATTTACATAATCAATACTCTAATATACACAATTAAAATAATTTAAACAATTTAAAATGAATTGATTGCCTTCCTCAATTGTTCATTATTATCAAGTTCATAACACTATTAATTATTATATCAGAATCAAGCGATAGGTTTCATTGGATCTACCCACAGATGTTATAAACCAGTGGTATCAGCACATACTATATTTTGTATCTTAAATCAAATCGTGTTAAGCATATGGCCACCACACGGTGTTTTTGAGTGTCATTTGCTCTCAGATATTTCCATATCGATGGCTTAATTTGCATACCATTTAAGATTAACGATTTTTGATGAAATTTTTTCAGCTGTAATGTTTTTACAGCACACAAAACGTTTGAAATACGTAAAATCACCAGTCAATTGCATGTAATAACATACGCGCAATCTCCAGCACACGCCAGTCAACTCCACGTGGTAACATATGCATTCGGCAAAGTTTTTTATTGCTCCTAAACATTTTACACAAATGGAGTTAGCTAGTTCGTAGTATAAGCCTTCGATATGCTATACCAGCACCCTCAGACATAGAAGTAGACTTGAAAGCTATAAATATACACGTTATAATAAATATGAAGACACTTATCTCGACTCGTAAAACTCATGATGAAGTCAGCCACATTTGAAATTTGTTATACAAGTAACAATATTACACTATTTTAAGATAAGTTGTAAATATATCTCGATATTGTCAGTCAACTCACATTTATATTACGGATGAATCCTAATCTCTCATAATTTGCAATCTAATAGCTTGGAGAACTACTTAAAAAACCATTGATACTTTTTTTTATATACCATGTTCGCTCCCAAAGTGGAGCATATGGATCCACACAGTGTGAAGAAATCCACTCCGAAAGTGGAGTATACGGATCTCCGCAATGTGAAGACGGCTTGACAGATTAATTTTCACGTGAATTGTTTGTCAGACAATTACTCAAGCCAATTATTAAAAAATAATAAAAATATTAATATACTATAGTAATTTCATACAATCAAGCGTTGGTCATTGTTGTTTAATTACAGATTACCAATATTTAATTTTATTAGACGTAGTAAACGTGGTACCAATACAACCATTCAAGTTAATTTTAATAAAGTAAGTTTTAACAATCAAATTTTGGGCATTGTTTTTATATACCAGATGAGCAATATTTGATTTTATAATTTGTAATAAATATAGTGCCATTATAAATATTTAAAATGCAACGCTTGAAATTTAAAACGTCATCAAAAATATTTGTAAAATAACCTCTCCATTTAATATTATCAAAATGGAATAATTTTAGAATAAAATTGTAGTTTGGCTGCGAATGGCAATTATAATTACTTTTGATTATTTTAATTTGGTAATTTAAAATTTTAATTTTATGGAATTAACGTAAATAAAAAACTTTTTTGTAAGACTATTTTCATAATAGCAGTGCAAAGATTTCTTAGAGACAGTTTCGTAATTCATGATTGCGAAAATGTTTGCAATCTCTGTTCCCATGTTTACTATCACAGCAACCGGCCGACAAAGTAATTTAATGTCAGGGTTACGAGTCGCTATATCGTCTTATTCATTGTTACGATAAGTTTTGCTGGAAGGGAAGGGGGAGTCCACTGCCAAAAGTGGGGGAGGGCAATTATCGAAGCTTCGGACAATGCAAACTTTGAGGAATACCATCAGTCAATAGGGCGATCCAAGACTGCTTGGACCTATCTCCGTGGGCCGATTTCCATCGAAGAAATTCTTAAGGCCCATCTAGTGATCAAATATCCCTTATTAATTTATTTAGTTAAAAAAACAATCAACAGTGTTCCATTTTCAAAAACGATTAAAATAAATTATTCCATAGATAACATTTTTTTTTAAATTACATAAACTCATGTTCGAAAGTGTTTTAAAATAAGTGCTTTGTTCTTTTTTTAAATTCTAATTTATAAAGCTCTATATTTGAGCTTCGTTCTTTTTCCGGCAGTGGAGAGAGCTTGCATTTTGTGGCTGTCGGATTTACAAGGTGAGTCGTGTTATTGGTATGCATTTTTTAAAAGGTCATTTATAATCAAACTCTTGGAGTTTTTTTACTGTTTTGTTAGTAATTTTATTAAATTCTTCCGTATTGTTTGTCGATTAGTGTCCTGATTAGTGTGATCGATTAAAGATATTTTTAATGGGCTTATCGCGTGATACCATTAATTTAGAATTATAACACTATGCTACATAGTTCACCCTCAAATAAACGTATCAATTTTCAATAATTATTTCAATCATATGAAAATACACACGAATTCAATTTTTTATTTATTTAATTTTGAAATAAAAACACGTTATGTTAATGTAAATGTATGCCAAATTAAACTACATAGGTCTATAATCTACTTAATTTATTAATTATCGATATTTCATTCAAAAAAACTATTTATATTATTACATATATACCAATTTTCACATAAATCTGCATATTATTGAAGAAATTACGTATATCTAGGATTTTTCAAGGTTTTCGAAAAATGCATTAAATATTTAGGTTAAGTTATGTTTTATTGTATAAGTAATTTTTAATTATTTCAATTTTTACATATTTTCGTATTTATCGGTATTTATTAAATTTACGTTCATTTATTCTTGAAAGAGATTAAAAACATTTAAATAAACGAAACCGGTTTTAAGTGAAGTAAATATGGAAATAGTACCAACCACAAACGATATAACATTAAATTAAATGATAAACAACATTTTTAATGGAGCATTTTATTACTTACACAGAATAAAAATAAGATTAGGTTGACTTAACCAAAAGTATGGTTAGGTTAGTTAATTTAAAAAATGAAAAATCGACTTAATCCATGTAAGAATAGCATTAAATATATTAAAGATTCTATTACGGATATCTTGTATATTAAAATAACATATTTATCTATGATTGAATGTATTTTTTTATAATAATTTACCTAACCTCTTTTGAATAAAGCAATATTGCCAACCACAGATAATAAAACTTTATGGTTTGAATTTCGACTGAGTCCTTCTATTACCTGTTTACTTCACGACACACTTCACAGCCTTCACTATTCCAACAAAGCCCTTATAGAAACAAATCCAAGCGTATTATTCATTTTTACATTGGTGAATATTAACAATAAATAAAATTCATGATTATAATTGCATTTGGATACTTGAAATTATTCGCAAATGTGTTTAAAATAACGAATGAAATAACTGTTTAATATTTGTGGAGATATCTTGTTATGTATATTCGCTTATCGGAGTTATTTTGTCAAAATCTAGTTTTAGTTTTGTATTGTTTTGTAAACTGTATATAAAATTATCATGTTGTGATTTTGATCAAAGAAGTTTAATTTTGCTTTCGTTTCAATATACTATACACAGATTTTACTTTTTTATACTCATTATACGTACAGTTTTATATGAGTGAGTCTGAAGTTACATTACATTATCTATGGATAAATTAGTATTTAGGTTAGATTAGGTGGTGTAGAGGTCAGTGTGCGCGCCTTCTGGGGATTGCTGGTTTGATTCCCACATCTGTCGGATATTAATATTACAAAAGTCTAGGGCTGGATGCCGATTGGGTTGGGAAAATGTCTGAGAAATGGTTCTCGTAAAAATATTTTTTATAAAGATGTCTTCATGTTATGAAGATCCAAGTGCTGCACTTTTGGAAAGGATATCTCACACCTGTGTAGACATGCTCGTACATGCTTTTGTGTAAAAATATTGTTAGGTTAGGTTAGGTTTTTATGTTATATATTAAACTAACGAGTCGACGGCTCAAATAAAATTTAATAAAGGTTTCGTGATCTAACCTAACCTAACCGTATCCTCACTGCACAATCTCCTGGTTAGATTCACCAAGAATATTGCAGTCCATTCTATAGCTTTCATCAAACTTTGACAACCAAATTTTCTTCATTCCTACCTATTAGTTGTCTAGTAACTTAATTAATGATAGCGTATTCTTTATCCTCTCTAAAATACTCATCTACTCTGAAATCTACTCAAGTTATCAACGATAGTAAACTTGAACGTATTAAAAGCATGAACAAGTATTAAATCTCTCTTGTAACTTTCTTTCAAAAACATCGATTATTCTGTCACCATTTTCCCATAAATAATGTTTTTACAAGGAAAATTACACCTGTCCCGTGTATGTCGGCGGATTTATTCCCGATATCTCACGTTGGTAAATTACATTACTCATTAAAATTGTATACAATATTAAAAACTGATAAGAACATTATGCAATCAATAACAAGCTGGACAAAATATTTTTTAATTAAATATCAAACGGTTTGTGGTTTTCCATATCATCCGTATTTCTTATCGTGATATAACATATTCGACTTTCACAATAGGAAATTGCCCTTGTTTAACGTAATCATTGCTGTTGACGTTGAATGCTTGGAAAACATAATACTCATTGTGAAATTATTCGGAAATATTTCGGGAAATTCTCCAAGAAGTTAAAGCTTATGAATAACGTTTAGGGATACTTCAATTGGCAGGTTAATATTGCATCATTCATTAGAGTAATAAAATGAAAACTTTTAAAACACCAACGTCACTATTAACAAACAACATAAATGTATGTGAATGTTTTCACAATAAAACTAATGACACCTGACGACCTGTGCGACCTGAAAAATCGAGAACATCAGTTGTTTTTTTATTCCTAAATGCAGAACTAATGCACCAGTAATCATGCCAATGTGGAGAGCAATGGCAATGTTTAACGAGAGTGCCTCGGCTATTGATATCTTTCACTTGAGTGAGAGTGAGCTCAGATGCATGGTGTTGTATATATTTTTTCGTTGTTTTTATTTCAAATCTCGTTTTTATTTTTACATTTATTTGGTATTACTTTTACTATAGTTACTTGGTTTACATGTTTTTTAGTATTTTAAATAATGTGAATTCTTTATTATTATAATATTTTATGATGTGAATGATTTAAATCAATAATTTATAATATTCTCACATATTAAATACAACAAAAATGATGGGGTTTTAAATACTTATTGTTGTATTGTTATAAATCGATATATTGTTTTATTTATGAACGAAAACTCACACAATATATCCCATTTCAACGTTTCATAGACAAATACTAATATAATATCAATAAGAATCCGAACACAAGGATTTTAATTAGCACCCACAAAACATTAAATAACTTTTAAAGTAGTATGTATATTAATAATCTAATAATCAAGAAAGATGTAGTATATGCCATGTAAATATTTAAATTTCATATTACAGTTTTAATAATATAAAATTCATACTAAATGTTAATTTACTTCTTTAAAATTTCAATCTCGTTCTTATCTTGTTTGTTACTATGTGGCTTGGACGTCTTCTGATTAAATACATCCAATTTAACCTCAATGTTTACTAATTAAAACAATCTTTCTACTCTAGTGTTGCCGCAAAAAATGGAGGCAAATTAAAAATATCAGCTGACGGGATACCATAAATAAATAACAGATGACGTCATCGCAATCAATGCGTGATATTTTCACGATAAATATTATGCATATTTCTAAATACTTAGACACAGATAGATTTATAAAATAACCCATGACGAATTGCATATTTTAAATACTGTGAAATAGTAATTATTTTTCGGTTGAAAACATTTTATTTTTCCAAGATTTTAAAGATCAATAGTTTAAAAAAAGAAATCGATTTCATTCTGGGTAACATAACCAAAAAAAAATTAAGAATCATGTGATTTTTAAATGTACCACTTATTTCTGACGTCAGGGTGTAAACCTGAATTTTTAATCGATTCATAAAATATTAAACGCCTTCTCTCTATGGAAAGTGTTGACCAATCGATTTCGCGAAAAAATATTCTTAGCATATTTATAAATTCAGAAAAATATCGATTTACATCACAATATTGATGAAAACTTTACAACAAATTAGCATTGGAAATCTTTTAAGAAGTATATTTCTTAATTTATTTTAGACTGCAATATGACGTTGCATTTTGCGTCGCTTGTTTTCTCTCTACCATCTGCAACGTCCCAATGCTTGTTATGTGGACGTTTACCACGCCGTGGGTCGGTGGCACCCTCCACTCTCTCCATCTGTTTATATGTGATGTATAAATTGCACATATTCAACTTTCTAGCCCTTTTTTAACTAGTCTATAAAAGTATCTTAACTTTTATAGAGTACTTGTTTTAATCAGGCAAATACAATATTATGTAGAAAATGCTGGTGAATTAATTTCATTTTTCTTGTAATAAGCCGCTCTTGATATTCGGGCGCTTTTGTGCCATGCAGAATTTGGACATTAAGATGGTCCTGGCCATGGCGTAAACATCGTGACGTTCATTTCAAAATGTCACATTACATCACCGTTATTAATTGTTTAATATACATACAAACTTTCATAATTTATTTAATTTAATCTACAGATATTTTGCGAGATTAATAACTTGTTACTTGATTTGTATCGTAGATAATACTATATTGCTAAGGAGCACTTGTAGCAGTCTGCTCCAGAAGCACGAATTAAGGTGGGCACAAATATTTATTTTGTCTCCCCGGTAGCGTAGTTGGTAACATACGCGCCTAGCAATCCGGGGAATGCGGGTTCGACACCCCATCTAAAATTAGAACGAAAGAAAAACGACTGGTAAATGTCCATTAGGTTAAGCAATTGTCTAACTAACGATTCTCGTGAAAAATAACATGTTAAGACGTCTTCACATTGCGGAGACCCATATACTCCACTTACAGAGTACATATCTTCACGCTGTATAGATCCATATACTCCACTTCATTTCAAAACCGCATCATGAATGAAACTAAAAGAGCAGATAGAGCATTTTTATAATTTTAGATAATCAATTTTAAAAGAACAGCATAATTCGAAAATGGTATTAGAAAAAAAGTAAAAAAAACGAGAAAATATAATTTCTGCAAGGAAATAAAAAAATTAATCCAATGACACCCAAAACAATGAAAGACTTTAGGGGGCGCAACGAGTTCATTTGCCCCAGGGCGCTGAATATGTAATTATATATAATCAATTAGATGTATACA
Source organism: Rhyacophila evoluta (assembly GCA_022683975.1). Classification (NCBI taxonomy): domain Eukaryota; kingdom Metazoa; phylum Arthropoda; class Insecta; order Trichoptera; family Rhyacophilidae; genus Rhyacophila; species Rhyacophila evoluta. The sequence continues at coordinate 9,211 of JAGVSQ010013114.1, forward strand.
TTATTTATAATTTGTGGTATTTTAATAACTACGTTATTACACAAAGTGGGGACAAAGAAGTCAATGAATTTATAATCAATTCACTTGTTAGACAAGTTTCAACTGTACGATTGCAGCTGTCAATGCAAATTCAGTCATGTCATTTTGACAGATACCAATTCCAAAACGGAAACAAAATGAATATCAAGGAATTCATAAACATCTGGCTGTATTCACTTCCATAAAACCCACAAGGATCGACCTGTCAGATAAAAATTGAGAAGTTTTTTTCTCATTCCATCGAGATTAGGAACTATGTTATATTTTACTCTCTGCCACTTTATTTGATATATCATTATATGATATATCATAGATTTAGCGATTCTCTGTGGCCCTGAGGAAATAATTTTACTATCCCTAAACCCTATAAAATTCCGGTTTCTTATTTTATTTTAGCAGTAAAAATATGCACGTATTGCATTTGAGGCTCGCTTCATTTATGAGACTCTAGGCGCGTCTAGTGCGTCTGTTGGGAAATCCGCCACTGGATACATATCGTGTTTAGGCAAAAAGCTTTAAACCTCAGTTTATATATTGTGTGCTTATATATTTTTAGAATCACAATGTACACAACTAAATAAACGTTTTGTCAACGGGAATCAAGCCACATATATCGAATTATTTTCGAAGCTTTAGATTTTGTAAAAAAAGTGGATTTATCAAAGTTCTGTGCAGTAAAAAGTAATCAAGCGTAATTCACAACATTATTCCTCTGTGAGGGTTAATACTTTTTGTCTAAACTTCTTCTTATTCCATGTTCGCTTTCAAAGTGGAGCTTGTGAATCTACACAGTGTGAAAATATCCACTCCGAAAGTGGAGTATATGGATTTCCGCAATGTGAAGACATTTTAACATATAATTTTTCACGTGAATTCTTTATCCGACAATTTCTCAACTAAATGGGCCACCAGTCTTGCATTTTTGAAGTGTTAAAAACCGACAGCTTAGGAAATCGAGCCCGCATTTCCCAAATTACTAGGCGCGCACACTAACCTCTATGCTACCATTTTTTCTAGACATCGATATGACACATTAAGCGAATCAACGAATTAAAGTGCAGTTTCTAACTCCACTTTTAGCGAAAAATCACTCAATAATGACAGTATTAATTTGACAATTCGAAGTTATTTAAAAATTATAAATCGAAAAAGTATCATAAGACAATTTGACAACTCTTTTAAGCTCTGGGAACTCTGAGATTTTGTATTCAGATCTCTCAAAATATGTCGTTCGTAAGCAGCTCTAAGAATAAATCGTTTAGAAGAGTTTCTACATCGTAATAAATACACACCCAATATCTCAAAACTGTTCATTTGTTAGTATTATTTTGAAATAAAATACACGATCTACCTATGGTATAATTACGTAATTTAAGTATAAATATCTTAATAGTTATGTGTTAGTGTGCCCATCGTGTCTTTGCGTGCAGTTGTCTGGTTACCAATTCTTGAACAAGTCTACAATTAAATCGTTTAAAATGTGTTTTTAATGAAATTATTTGCAAAAGTATAAAGAAATATAATCTGTTTTTTAACTGTCCTATATATTTATCTAAAACGGGGTTAGAAAATTAGACTTTAAGACTGAGCCATTGAAATTCGACAATGATATGAAATAATGGTTGATATAAAAGACAATAAACAATCTTTCTTTGCGTTTTAAAACCGGATATCGGTAGGTAATCCATCCCGGTGGGCAGTTTGGCGTAACGACAGCCTGTTTCAAGGCTTTGCATTTTGATCTAACTTCCAAGCAGCCATTAAAATAACATTCGACAACATTATTATTATTATTCAAGCGATCAGAAGCTTTCAAGCAAAACTTTTGCGATTTGTCAGGGCTTTTACGCGTGAGCTTTTTTTAAGCCGGGTGTTATTAACGGCGGCTTATTTCTAGAGGGTATTCATTCTAGAACGTCTAAATACGCCATTTTTTACATATTAACACTTGGCCTGCGGGAACCGTACTATTACGTTATTGTGTACTCCAGCGGTTATCTGCCAGACTCGGAACGTTCCGTGC
>JAGVSQ010013115.1:0-11271 GCA_022683975.1 Rhyacophila evoluta
AAAACTGGTAAACTTCCATATGGAAGTTTACCAGTTTTAAATAATTCAGAATTTACAAGATATTACGATAATAATTGTGATAAATCTTCTTGTGTCACCATTAAATAATATTCTTTTATGGATCATTCCACTCCATAAAAATCCGATGTTTGATGTATATATTTTATTGATAGGAATATATCAAAAATATACTCATACATCAAACCAATCCAATATGTTCAAATGCCAACATTCTGGATGGGGAAAATGGCCAACAGTAAAGGAAAAAGAATTTCAGGAAATAACTTCGTATACAGAACTGAATCAGTGACTTTATTTGACGTATCGTACATAGAGGCTGTTCGGTTTGAATTGATTAGAAATAACAATGTTGACCTTTTTGGATGTCAATAAGAGACGGAAATCCTCTTAAAGCCACTCTTATATAAGAAATATTTATTTATACGACCTATATTCACTTAATTTAATAGCCGTATTAACATAATATTAGGGAATAAAATGATTATGTAGGAATACATTTGGAATACGTATTGAAGTTGTATTGAGTGTTTACCAACTAATATACATTACCTTTTAAAGAAGTCGTATTTCTATTGAAGTATATTTTCAATTTACTTTTCAAATATATTGGTACATAGAAATACCCTTCTATAAGATAAGCATCCAAAATATATTAAACATCATTCAACTTGATATTTTTACACATTACCCTTTCGCTTCGTCTATTACTAAGTGAACTCATTTATTCGATCCCGAACTTATCCGAAGATTGTTTACTTGATTTCGAGCTTTTACGATTTCAACCGAAAATAATCGATTATCAAATATTGAAAGGTTATATAATATATTAGAATGTGGCGCTCGATTGATGAAAATTATACACGCAACATATATCGGGTGTTTACTACTTTGTTTAGTCGCCATTTTGTGAAAAATGAATTTTGACAGTTCATATTTGGCAGTTTTGAAGTATAGTCGAGGGGAATTGAGTATGGATTTTTTTTTGATAAAACAACGTGTTTTAATCGTGGAAACATCTTATCAAAGTCAATCATCAATTATTGTGAAGACTAGAAAATTATGTAAATACTATGTCATCAAGCCCACTATTTATCGTTTACTGAATGATTTTAAAGAATGAAGCTGTGTAGCAGATAAGCACAAGCCTGGGCTACAACGTACGAGATGGTACGCTATTTAGTCTGAAGGAATCATTGGCCCTAACTTTTCTGAAGGTGAACGATGTATTACGGTAACTGTTAAAAGATAACTTTATTGTAACATGATTCATAACTTTTTGACACAAGAATTGGGTGCTTTGGGATTGACTAACGTGTCATCCAAAAAGACGGTGCAACTTCACATACAGCCAGTGTTACAATGGAATTACTGAGAGATCTATTTTCACAACAAATTATTTTCGCAAATGGTCATACTGATTGGCTTCTACTGCTTCACTGGATTTCTTATTGTGGAAATATCTAAAGAACACAGTTTATGCCAAAAACCAGAAACACTCGAGCAAATTGAACAAAACATTTGTGCAGAAATTAATGAAATATCAGTGATGAAAAATGTTAAAAAAGAGCCCGCATTTGTCAGGCTAACAAAGGTAGACATTCAGCTGACATTGTATTCCATACGTAATTCCCAGCATTCAATAATACATTGATCAGCATTAAACCATTTTTTTTCATTTCACATAAAATTATACAAAAAACAAATAGTAAACCTTCCTTGCGAACACCCTGTATTTAGTTATTATAAGAATATTAAACAAAAAATATAAAAGCCCTCTAGTATATATTTTAAATATTTGAATTGCAATTCAGTACAGCTGAACTGATGCTAATAAATATCGATTATTCTATCAAAGCTGTCACTAGGTTATTCAATAAAATAACAGCGAAGTATAAAATAACAACAAGGTTTCAACAAAAATAATGATGTTTCCTGGCGCCACCGTGTCTGGCTTTCGCATACAAAACGAACAAGTGTGAGTACATACTAATGTTTAGTACTATTTGCGATAGAGAAACTACTATGCCGTCACGAAAGCTCTAAGCACGCGAACCAAACATGCAGAGAGCTTACGGTCGTAATACACATAATAAGGGTTAATAGCGACGAATTAGAATGGGGTTGATGAAATATTTTAATATTGCGCTAGGTTCGAATCAAAATATTGTTTTATCAACACTTTCGTAGGATACATAATCATCCCGAAAACTTTTGGAATAACCCTGTGCTTTATACGGAAAAAGCTTTTACAAAATTAATTGATGAGAGCTTTTGTTCTACGATAATATTCAAAGTTTTAACAATGCAGTATTTTTAATCCGAACTGTTTTAATTTCCATGTCATCCAGTTGATCAATTTAATTCAACTTGTTTATGTCTCGTGTCATTTTGACAAGTAGAGAATTTCAATAACAAATGATTGCTTAATCTCAACTTGACAGATAATTGTCATGTGTGAAGGCTTATATTATTATATATAATATTAACGTGACATTAGGAATTACGAATAATTCAATTATTTGTAAATACGATACTTAAAAATTAATAGCAGACCTGTTAAATATAATATATTATTCAATCACTTGAAATCAGTTCATTTCGATCAATTACCGTTACGTTTGTGTCAGGTTGCGAAGTGAAGTCAGATATTATAGATATTACTCTATATAGGGAAACAACATGGCAACTATGTTGTGCACTGCTTTCATATAGTGCATGTTTCGAAATAAAAGGAGATTACATCCCATAAATCAGAACATTTTAAACAAAGAAAAATAATATTTTCGAGCGGGGTATCATAAATCTTTGGCTATGGAGTCTGTTATTCGATATTTAGTAACGAAAATTGGAAAAAATATGTGGCCAAACGCTTTAATTACCTATCACGTATTGGGCATTTCGACTAGTATCAGAAAGAACTTAAAACTATTCCTCATTTTAATATAATACTAGAAATAAGGCGCGTTAAATCTGTCAATATATAATTAGATATTTTGTAATATAACCAGTCTTTCATGACATACATTATTGATGAGAAAGAAACAAACCAATTAATTAATATATGTCACATAAACACCAAGCAATATACAACGAAATTGTATTTATATATAAATGTAGATAAGCAGAAGACGTCCAAGCCACAGTCTATCGATTGCGAGAAAAATGCGATTGAAAATTTTCAGAAACAAAGTAATATTTAGTATGATTTTTATATTTTTAAGACTGCAATATAATATGGCAAATACTAGATCTTTTCTGATTACTTTAGATTATTTAAAAACGTACTACTCTAAAAGTTATCGAATGTTTTGTGGCTTGGACGTTTTCTGTTGATTACGTCCATATAAAGTAAATCTTGGTGAATGACTCATGTCTCATGAAGTCAGTTGCTTTAGTTTTATTTGTAGATCAACCACAATAAATTAAATCTCATAAATGCAGTGTTATTACTCGTTTTCATGAAAATTATTAATTTTTAAAAATGAAATTAAATCTAAAGCACACTCGTGTTGCAAAGTAAAAATTTCAAGTGGTTAATATTATTATAATACAATTTTTTCAGCGTGTAGTAGTCGACTTTCTACAATCGAACTGACATTAAAAAGCTCAAAACAATTTCGTGTTGATGTCGTTAAAAAAAAGCTTTTGTATTTCCTGAAAAGTTCATAATGTTGACATAGGTCCATTGGCCTTTAGGTTAGAAATATTTAACTAAAGCACTAATATAAAATACGTGCCATGAATAATGTATCAAAAATAATTACAAAGGGATCAAAGCCATTTTGTATCACAGACATGCGATCTGCGTTCAAATTCTTAGCAAATAAGTTCACTCGGGCGAACTCCGAGAGGAAATAACTTCGAAGAGGAACGATGGGATGCTACTAAGTGGAAAAACTTTTCGGAAACTTGGCAAGGGTGCGGCGATAGAGGCAAGAACTTCTTTTGAGCCTGTTGCGAAGAGATAACGGCCTTTGATTCATTTAAAAATCCAGGCTTAACTAAAGGGAAAATTGGTACGTTTCACTAAGCCACATTGCGATTCGCTCACACAGTGATTGGTTTTATGCTCGCTATATGCAACCCCTGGCAGCCTTTTTCAGTAATAAATTCTGCCAACATAACAAGCGTTAGGTGAAGATGAAATATAGAGCGTATTCATCTTTTTAAAACAATATGCACATACATATTATTGTTATCATTACCGTCGGTAAAACAGCCATGGTAAGCCTAAACATCTGCTTCCATCTGAATGCTTGCTTTCGAATGGTCTACTAATTTTCACTTCATAATTAAGTTTATTCATTATGAACGCACTCGGAAATATTTACATATAGAGCGCCTATATACGAACCGATAATCATGTCTCTGATGTAGACGAAACACGTGTTGCATAAATTGAAATTCTTAATACAGCCACGATAAACCACTGTTAAAGACGTTAATAATTTTGTGTTAAATCTAAAATAGCGGTTCATATATTTTTTGTATTTTGTCAAATAGAACATAATTGTGATTCACAATGTAAAAATGTCAGTTCCAAAAATGGAGTATATATAATAGATGTCCAGGATGAGTTGCACCACCAATTGCCCGACCGATATGGCACCCACACGTGTATATATATATATATATATCGACTGTAGAAAGACAATGGGGCGTAACACAGTTTTTTTAAAATAGCTTTTTTTCGATAGTTGCAATGTCTGCAACATAAAGCACGTTCTATCAAAAGGATGTATGTTGCAAATGCCTAATTAATATCTAAATTAAGCAATTAAGAGCAAAAAAGAACTGCCGATCGAATCCGCGAACACAAAAAAAGACTTCCACAACATCAATTTTACTGGTTTCTACTAAACGACCTGTAAAATGATATCAGATTTAATAAATAAGCCACGAGTGTTAGTTTTCTTCCAAATAAGGGCTGAGAATATTCAATATTTTGACTTGGGCCTACAATCGCAGAATAAATGATTTTGTGCCCCTTGTAAAGTCGTCCCTTTTTCTTTCCACAGTCGATATATTACTTTTTTGGGTTGCTTGACATGAACTCTCAGTTTCTAACACCGAAGCGCATGCACTTACCTCTGGGCTACCTGGTCCAATTACTAATAAGATCACAAATTCCAACATAATATGTACACCGAAACAATCATTTTCACTATGCTGCACAACTATATGCTAGTAAAATACAACATTGTAAATATAACACATCAAAAGTCAACAATGTTGTATATTAAGGTGTCGCCGCAATCTTCGAATCGAGTGACCTCACGCTAATATAAATTCAACCGCTGACTAAGATGAGAACAAATAAAGATATTTTACGATATGACGCAACCTCATCAACATAGAAGCGTCACTGCCACTTCCATAATATTTATATTTTATTTCACATGTTGTCATATTACTAGGAAGTAATCTTATAGGGAAAATGACATAGCCAATATTCGTCATAGTAAATCTATTCTTTCAATGCCATGTTTATCTACTCGTCATATTTATCTTTATATCGTACTCTCGGCATACAAAATTAACGTCTAATTATATTACATACAATGTGTTTCGTACATATAAAAAATTATCAAGTACTAAAACTTAACAGCTTCTTAACGACAATATTATGATCAGTATCGAACTAGAACACGCGTAATATAAGAAAACCAATATAGATATGAATATCGTAAAAAAGTATTGATATGATATTTTATCGGACGAAAAATATTGATGCTGTCAGTATTCTATCGATAAAAACGTAAATTTTCACAGGCAACGATGGTATGTACGCTTGTGTATATAAATATTTTTTACGTGTCTGATTATATGGTATTCTAATTAAAACTGTATTTCGTTGGTTAATATCATCAAAGTGTACATTATAGGAACTGCGTTCAACCACTTAGCTACTGCAATGTTCAACATTTTAAAATCCTACCCTAGCAAGAAATGCTATATTTAAAACATACACTTGTTTTATTCATGGTGCATGGATATTGTGCAAGTGAAAGCTATATTTACAGACGAAAAATGATCACCATTGCCATTTTCTGCAACACTAACAACGATACATTGCTGTTTATCTATAACACACACTTTTTATAGGATTTGCGGCTTGATAGTGGAGCATACGAATCTAGAAAGTGTGAGAAAAATCAATCCTGATATTGTGTATATATCTCCGTATTGTCAAGACTTGCACTTTTGAATTGTAAAGATCCAGCAGCTGTGGGAATCGGGCCCGCAACCTTCGACTCCGAAGTACGCACGCTAAACTCTAGGCTACCAGGAAGACACTTTGAGAATTTCAACACGTATGAACAAATCCCCTTTATCAAAAGTCGACTATCTTCACGATGCATTATAAAAGTCGAGTAAATTATTTTAGGTGAGCTTTGTTTTATATAAAGCATTCCACGTGTAGTAATTGGGAGTTCACAAAGACTTTCGCGTCACACCCTAGTTACATTAATCAAAAGTGGTAATTAATTTATTTTAGAAGTTCTTTAAGACAAAAAAAAGAATATTTTAATAAAATTTCTTGGTCAGTTGAACACCAGAATAATGTTATTACCGCAACATAAATGATTTGCAATTTAGTAATTAAACGCAATGTTTTATGTTCTTCTCGTATACTGTTAGTTATAATATTTTAAATGCAGGTATCTACACTTAATCTCTTTAGTCATTTGGATTACTACCGTATATTTAGTAATTTACCTTCATACTTTATACTTTAACTCTTTGAGGCACAGGATTTTTGGTGAAAAAAAATACCCAGTTGCACAGAGATTTTGTATGTTTATTTATGTATATTTTTGCATTTTTAAAATGTTACATAGCTTACACGCTTACACCAAAAAATCGAATTAGAGCGACGCAGCTCGACGAATAAGCCAACTAATTTAAACGAGTGATATAAATTTCGACCTGCTGTGCATGTGCAGTTTAATTTTGTTGAGGTGGTTTAAAAAATAACCCACCATATCCCAAGTATCAAAAAAAGTGGGACACATTTATTACCATGATGCCCCAAAGAGTAAAAGGTGACGTCGGCAACTTTTTTTGGCTGTGAGTCAAAATCAGCCAAAATATCTAACACTTGGCCCGCAGGAACAGTAATATTACGTTATTGTGTACTCCAGCGGTTATCTGCCAGACTCGGAACGTTCCGTGCCTCATATTTTAAATATTTTGACAGCCAACTGAAGTCAAATACTCTTGCCGAGACCTGATGTTTAAAAACGTATTTTTTTTGATTTGCTTTTTAATTTTAGCCATTTTTACACGGTGCGTCACTCTAAAGGTATATATAACAGGTTCCCGATCTCTTGGTCTACCGCTCTCTGTTCGAAAAAAAATTCTTAAAATTACTCGGTGTAATTATTAATTTGTGCTTAAAAAATTATAACTTTCTCGTTTTTTTTAGCTTGAGTGATGCAATTATTAATTTCTTCTTATAAGAAGTCAGGGCCGACTAAATGTCTGAACACTCATCCTAGACCGCCTAAAGGCCTCCTAAATGCTTCTGAAACCAGTATCGCCCTTCTAAAAAGACCTCAACTGTCAGATTTGGTCAATATTTACTTATGCACAAAAAAAAAACAGCAAAACACCTCAATTCTATCACAAAATATACATAAAAAATCGTTATTCATTCTGTCACACGACTATCAAACAAATACGGAAAAAAATCAAATGTAACATCATAATTTCGCTATCGATTATTTCTTATTCACACTATCACTGTTTATTTTTATGTCACAGGTAAACAAATAATAACCATTCACATTGCGATATAAATATGTACAATGCGGAGGTATTTTAAACGTCTGATAAGAAATCAGTTGTCGACAGTTCATACTTGATATGCACTCGATATTTATTCACAGTGACCGATAAAACGTGCTTTAAACTTGTGACCGGGAAACCAAACATGATATTTTCCGATTCTACGGTGGGGACTATCATATATCATTATAATATTATACGTAAATCATTGTATAATACAATTTAAGCTGTTAAGTCTATTTATAAGCATTCGTGTACAAATCCATGTAATAAAAATAGCTCGATATGGAATATTTTGAAAGCTCATGTGCAATTACATTGCCTAAATATTCCAAAAAGTTTCCGCTTTCAAATAATACGTCTGATCACGAACTTTGTGTATAAGGTCAAAAGCTCAATGTAGAGAGAAAAATGGCCACGATTTTTTCAGTCAAGTTCCTATTAAGTTAATATTATATTAATATTTTTGTTATTTTTATAATATATTTTGAAAAGGAAAGAATGTCAGAATAATGAAATTTTCAACGTTTCTATGTCAATCTTTCAAAGGCACGACGAAAGCAGGCACTGAATAAATTTGAATATTTTCACATATTTAAAAATAAAAAAAAAATATAACTTGCGTGAAATTGAAAATTTTTTCCCGTTCATCAAAATGTGCTTTTTGTAAAATCAGTAATTCACAAAACAATTTATATACGTCTCTTTCGATTATCTACATATGTTCAATATTAATTCAAGTGTCAATATACTGGCAATATATTGATGGATTGGTTGAAAACATTGATAACGTAACGTGCATTGATATCGACGTTGTTAAAGAAACAGTGACACCACGTTTGATAGATTTAATTTACGTATTTACAAATTTATCCGTCAATTTTATTACTGTATACGTATATTGATTGGGTGATGTAAAAATATTGATATCATATCAATATCATTATACCATGTTCGCTCCCAAAGTGGAGCATATGGATCTAGAGAGTATGAAGATATCCACTTCGAGAGTGGAGTATATGGAACTCCGCAATGTGAAGACGTCTTGTTTGTCAGACAATTGCTCAGCCTAGTGGGCATCCAGTCCGCATTTTTGGATTCTTAAAATCCGACAGATGGGGAATCGAACCTGCATTATTAGGATTGCAAGGCGCGCACGATACCAATTACGCTAACGGAGAGACAGTTATACAGGATAAAATAGAACTTATAATTCTACGGGATAAAAATGATGTCGATAGCTATTTCGGCCGTCACACCAGAATCAAATTAAAAAAATATTATAAAACTAGTTTTAGACACATGTATTGGTCATCATTTATATCTTACAATTCCGTATTTATTTTTTAACATATTTATTTTGAATATCTCCAGCTGTTCAAACAAATCGCCTCGAGTTTATTGTAAACTATTTATTTATGATGTAATACATTCGCATGTCTCTAAAAATAATAATTCATTCAAGTTATCTCTTGATAGTTTGACTACAAACATTTGTTTACGTCTCAAATAAATGAGACGTTGGCAGCCCTGATTATTATGCAAAACTAACTGTCTAAGACTAAAGTGATTAAAATATATTGATCAGTTGTCGGCAACCCTTAACGAAGCTGTCACTATTGATGAATAGGGGACGGTTTGCCAGTTATGGGAGGAAGAGAGGGTAATTAGCGAGCCAATAATTTGCCTCTTAAATCAACAGGCTGGGCAGACATTTCCAATTAGCATGCTGACCAATACGTATCAGATACATCTAACTGAGGCAGTAGAATTAATTAAGCGACTAGAAAACTCTGTAGAGCACTTAATACATAATTCATTGCTATCGTATACACGAAAATATGGTAGAATCACGAAAGCTTAATTAGTGAAAGTGAAGTCAGTTTGTAAATGAAAACCGTTATAATGAAATCAGCCACAGGTGGATTAGACGTTTATGTCAACACATTGTGTTCGAATTTTAGAACTTACCGTATTTGGAAACAATTAAGGTTTCAGGCTTATTTCAGCACACAATTTCAAATTATTAGCACGCCTTTCCGGTAGGGTAGAGGCTAGCGTGCATGCCTAGCAACCCGGGGAATGCAGGCTCGATTTCTCTTTTGTCGCGATTTAAAAAATCTAAAAATGCAGGACTGGATGCCCATTGACTGGAGCAAATGCCTGACAAATAATTCTCATGAAAAATAATCTGTCAAGACGTCTTTACATTGTGGAGATCCATATACTGTACTTTAGGAGTGGATATCTTCACACCGTGTAGATAGATTAATATGCTTCACTTTGGGAGCGAGCATGGTTTTAAAGTTTAACATAGTTCTTTTTTCAAACAGACATATGAACAATATACTATAAAATATAAGGACTTCGTATATATATTCAATATGTGTTATTATGTAAATTATACAAAGGGGATGATAAAATAACAATTGGCGAAAAGTATACAACATTATATGAACGTGCATTTCCGTGATGAATAAAAAAAATTGCGATGACAATTTGCTTCAGGTAAACGTAATACAAAAATTAACATATGCTCCTTCTGGATGTTCTAAGGTGTACATAAGAGATTCTTAACCAACGTTCCTCGGGAGACTGAAATAGACAAATAATGAAATAGACAAATGAGACAAATATTCAAAAATAAATGTGTAAAACGCGTGTCGCTAAAAAAAATATGTTAAAAAAACATCTACACACACACAGTGCGGACAAGTCACAATTTCTTCAATTTTTTTTTTCAAATATAATATTTTTTAAATATTATCTGCATTCCATGATATGTCATACATTAAATTATGTGACAGTGCATATCTTTCTTAGTAGTTTACAGTGTCAATAATTTTGAAGCTCCGCAAATTATATTCGTATTAAATGAAGATGTCTTATGCTAGATTACATCCATGTAGTACGAATTTAATAACTGACTTGGTGTAATATATTTTATTACGATGTCTGTCAAAGCTATAAAACGGAAATAAAATTTAAAAAACGGCGAATCGATGATTCATATTGAGAAAATATTGTACGTACGTAAGAATACTTATAAAATCGATAGCCGATAACTTTTGCAGCAGATTCATAGAGGGCATTAATACCGTTAAAATACGTAATACATTGCAACTAAATATTATTATACTTAACCTCACTGGTAAATGTTTAAATGCATGACATAGTGGAATGCGAGAATGAATGGCCTTAACATGCTTTTGAAATAGTACCAATATTTCAAAGTAACTGTAGGCAATTCCATATGACTAATAACGGACAGACATCTCACGTCCTATCTGCTTTTCCGATTTCAAGACTTAAATATTAACTAGCTTAGACCGTGCCATGGCAAGCTTCAATGCTTTTTTGTGAATTGTAATAAAACTGTAATAAGTTATAAAAGACTGCTACACTACTTATCTTGTACATGTTGTAACATCACAAATTATAAGTTTAATACATTAAAAA
>JAGVSQ010013117.1:0-11271 GCA_022683975.1 Rhyacophila evoluta
TTCGGCATCTTCAGGCTACATTATATGTGGGCAGTGAGCGAACACATAACATACTTACTTATGTTATACGTTCGCTCAAAAATTTACCAACGACTAGACGATATACGGAAATTGATTTAAGTTCAAAATGATTGTTTTTGTGGGTATTTTTGTTATAGGAGTATTTTAACAGTTTTATCATCTAATGGTAGTTTTGTGAAGTGAATCACTTTGATTTTTTTCAATACCAGTCTATACACATCTTATATACGTACGCAGCACATGAAAGTAGCATTTTAACGTCTATAATTTTTAAAATAATCAATCATAATTTGTTGCATCCGCTACTTGTATCGATAATATTTATTGTCTACGAAGACGATTCTGTCTATTTCTTGGGTATAATTTCATTGCCAAGCAAGGTTGACGCTATTTTAATCATCCATGGCGTATGTATATCGCAACAAAAAATAATTAACTCACGTTGAAATTCAATAATTGAATTTAAGCACTAAGAAACTAAAGATACAATATAACTGTTGTTATATTCGCTAATCAATTAGGATTACGATACACGAAAAACTTTTCCGACCGCGCTCGAATCAAAAAGGTATTATTTAATTAAATTCGATTATAAAACTCAGATAAATTTTCAGTTCCCAAAACAAATCACACAATCCAAAACAATTTTCAGAGCTGTTGTAGCGGGGAAGTCCCGAGTGAATAAAGAAAGTAAGAACGACTGGAGGCGATCTTATCGTCGCCTACGAAAGAAGTCACGTTGACTGTAAAACCTTTGAAGTTTCTTTCCAACGGCAGCGTTTATCATTTTCCTGCCGCGGGGCTGTAAACATATTTGCCTGTCGTCAATGGTGTGGGCGATTTTGTTGCGTGGGAGTTTGTTCACGTTTCGTTCACCTTAGTTTAATATTGGCAACACTGATGATAATAAGCATTTTGATGTACGTGAACATTTTTTCTGTCCATATTATTTCAATTCTATTTAAAAAGACTGTTTGACGATAACTTTATATATATATAATTTACATTTCATTTGCCGTACAGCGGGGATTTATTTTAGTGAGTTTATATTAGATATATCTTAAAAAATAAATCTAATTTAAAAATCCATTGACAGATTCTTGGCTTCTTTTCAAGTGTAACTAATACAGAATAATCATTCACACACTTGGATATCATCAATTTAATAAAAATATAAATTATGGTTTTAGAATCATTATGTCAATGATGACATTTAAAAATTGAAATCGTAAAAAATAGATGAAAGCAATAGTGAACAAAATATATGTTTTCAAAGCTTTACATGTGGTATAAAAAAAACTTTGTTTAAAATAATGCTACTTAAGTTATCAACACAGCTATTTCGAGACCGATTATTAAGTGTACGTGCTTTAGTGCTGGAAGTCACATCGTCGAAACCTGTAAGGATTTATAAAAAAATTATAAATGCAAAATTGAATTTCCAATAATTTAAGCGAATGGTTGATAACTTGAAAAATCCTTTTATATAAATTGTGTAAATTCACTATCAGAGGTGAAACGAGATACATGTTTTTATACAGAATTCATATGTGTATTATTAAAAAATATATATTCAACGTTATAATTGTGAAATAAATCAATATTTATAAGTGTTGATACGTGTAAAATAGGTCGATAGACCTCGAAATAGTTTTCTTGCCTTAGTATGTGTATATTTTATTAATTTATTTTGCTTATTCTGATTTTAATACGATATTAATCCGCAGTAGAAGATATTTTTAGTTATGTCGAGCGCAATTAAAATAATCTTGTATTAACCTAACTAGACATGCTTGTAATAATTTACATGAACGTATAATTTCATCCCACGCGTGACATTATAAATATATGAAAAAAGAACATAAATCTTTACTATTACAAATACATACAAGTTTGATTTAATGCCTCTAAAAGCTTTTCATAGAAGCTGGGCCATAATAAAAGTTAGTAGAAAACGTATCACGCACGCCATTTGCATAGCATTGAAACATATATCATATTCGTTACACGGCTGTATACTGCCGAAAAAAGGGCTAGTACAATATTTATATTACTAGACCGTATGTGACTTTAGGATGTTTTAGATTTGAACTTTTCATTACTAGAAGATTATAATGCCTATTTTATGTTTAAATATTATTTATCACTATGCTGACTGAAAGTCAATTTAATCTTTCGACGTTACAAAGTCCAAAAAACATTTTAAGCAAAATAAATATTTGTGAAATTAAATGAAGTGTATTGATGATTGTTTCTTTTGAGCAACGTTGTATCTATATTACAAGTTACTTGTAAAATGTCGAATAAAATAACGAAACAGAATCGCCATAAAGATAATTATGAATACCTTATTAAATGTCAAAAAGAAAATGATTAACTCCAATCTCCTCGTATTACGAATATACACGCTGAGGTTTTTTTAATGATGAATTTTGACTTTACATTAATATATTGAAACATAATTCCCCGAGAATTTTTTCGTTATTTTTCAATTCTTAGATGTTTTAAATTTTGAGATGATATTTTATATAAATATTCAGTCGCTTTTCATTTTTTACTTTTTATGTACTGTTTAGATGAAGAATTTTTAATAAAAATAAGTTAAATGAAAAGAGATTTAAATCTAAATTTTTCTAAACGTTTTTTCATCAGCTGAAATATTTCCTTTTATATCTCTATGAATGGAGGCATAAGAATCTTTGATGTCATATTCCTGCATTTTTGCGAGTAATCATCTTGAAAAGATTAAGTACATCTATATGTATGATTAGACGCCCTTCCAAGAAATTGGAATCTGTTTGTTATGGAAGAAAAACAGTTTATGTTGATACTCTCTTGAGGCACCAGTAGCACATTGCATTATAACTACGGATTTGTTCTCTTCTCACAACTAATTGCATGACATGAGTCAGTATTTTTTAAAGTCTAGAATGTTTCAGATTAATGTAAATCTTAGATAATTAATATTACTATCTCCCAGGATATTTTTTTACTTACTTTTTAATACCAAATATCCAAAATAAGCTTGATTAAAAGAGTTTACATGGGTGTAAAAATACGCTGAAGGATAGTAACCACATTTACTATCTATTACAGGTTAAGTGTTGCATTTTGTCTACGTTTGTGATACAGTATCTTTATAGTATAAATATTATATTTTGTTCTTATTACACGAATGTAAGATCTTCCGGTAAATATCTGACCAAGTATTCGCTGTAAAAATCCGTCTTGAAAGTTTTTTCTTTATGGATTTGTGCTTTAAGATTGTCGATTTATATAACCTTTTACCATTTAACTGGTTGATGACTTTAATTTTTAATCGATCACATTGCTTAGATTTTGCGCAAAACTACTTCAATTTAAAAAATTAAATTTTCCGTAAAAACCAAGCAAGAATTCGGTGGACACGCTTTCAAATGTGTTCCAAGATTGAGTTTATTTTGTGAATATAAGCAGGTCGGGTTAAGACTCTCTCGAAACATCCATAATATGTGGCCAGTCAGGTCTAGAGTCACAGTTTTATTTTATCAGTGATCAACCAATGCAAGGTTAGTTCACTTATTTATTTATTGATTTAATATTAGGTATATACTTTTAAATAAGGCACTTCTTAAAATGGTCGAGTTATAACATAAATGAAATTTGCCTTAAATCTACAACTATCACATGTTAGGTGAGAATTAATGGGTGGATGAATATCGTTTTATTTATTATAATGGATCATTTACACGCAGTTCATTGTAGACAATGTAGGTGTCAATTGACAGTAAACATTATACGTTGTAATACTGTTAGCTAAACTGACGAGATAGTCAATCAAGCGGCTAATAGGTAGAGCGATTAACTGCCTCAGTAATTAGATCTTGATTACAGAAATTGCAGTACTGACCAATCGATCGATTGATGGATTGGAATAGTGACCTATTTTAAACACAAAACAAATGCATAGGATGATTAATTTATACTAACATGCAATAAAATATAAATATATTATTCAAAATTACAAAAATAGTTGCAACAACAATTATGAAATCAGTTATCGAGCGAGTGACAAGCAATTTTTTTATAAAATCGCTTTATAAAGTATTAAAAATCAGCTATCCTATCTTATCCTGTAATATTACTAAAAAAAACATTATTTTTATTACAATTGAAGACAAAATACATGTATTAAATTTTTTTCCCAACCCTTAGTGTTATAATTAAACTAGTTAAATTAGTATCAATTTTCAGTTTATATTATTTAAATCTTAAACACAGTAAGTATTCTTATCTCTTGATATATAATAGTAAAGATGAGGAATAGTCGATACAGTTGAGTTCATTTAGTATAATTTTATTTCGTAAAAGTAATAAAAAATCGTCTTTGTAAGTTTACGTCAAACGGTATGTTGTTTACATGTTTTTTATAGACAGAAGATACATATGCACAACAGAGAGAAAGTCACTGTATGTATCCAGCAGTCCATTTGGAATTTTCTCGCTGTTCTTGGTCGGTGGAAAGTGGGCCGAGTGGAGAGTAAAGTGCTTTTGTGGAACTTGCGAAAACTGCTTCCGCCTTTGTGGAAGTGCGACCGTTGTGCCATTGGAATTGCGGAACTTTCAACACTGCAGCGCTGCTGTTTGAATACGTACTTGACGACGGAATAACAACAATTTGCTGGCTATAATTAGAAATCTTCTAGTAAACATTTCTCAGGACTTGAATAAAAACTTAACCGGAAAATACTTATTTACTTTTCAAAATATTTGAGTGCACATTTATTTATTTAGCAAGAAACTATTCTCTAGCTTACTCTTGTTTTAGTTCAGAAAATTATTCTTACCACACATTAATTTTAATATAATTGTGTACATTAGAAGGTGTGATTATGTAGCTTGATTCATTTTTTATGTGAATGTTTATATATAATATACTAAAAAGTTCTGCCAATTTTTACTAAGAATTGTCCATTAATTGTCTCAATGTATGCGTTATTAATTGTAATTAGTCACCGTTGATTTTTTAAATAAATTATATATTTGTTTTGCATATTTTTAGTTACAAAAAAATGCAAAACAAATTGTAAAATAATTAAATAAAGATTATTAGGTCCATTAAAGTTGTTTATATTATATTATTGAGCTACATTCGCTTGAGTTAGATTACTGACAAATTAAATCCAATATATTTGATAGTCATTTCAATGAAGTATACGAATAAAAGTTTTAGATACCTTGTAAAACTGTTTCATTACAAAAATTGCGGTTAAATGAGGAGATTTTTTAGAAAAATTTGTCGTGCGTTGTTTTGACTTCTTTATTTTTTAAAAAGAGATAGTTGCTTTCTTCCGATAAAAATATAACTAATTAACCTTATACCTTTTAAGCGCTGGTAAAATGTTTTTGAGAAGACGAAATAAAAGACTTAACAAACAAACTATTTTGATTTAAAAAATAAAAGCGTTACATTTCTCGAAGCTTTGTTTAGACCGTTAACTACAGGGGACAGTACAAAAAAACTCCTTTCATTATCAGATGGGAACGATCTGATATCTCTAAGAATCTGTCTTTAGCAATTCTTTTCAAATCTTCCCGCTCCATGTCAAAATCTTGCAGCTCCGTTGAATATACCCAGTAAATGGTGCTTAGTGGTTTTTCAAAACATTAGAATCCAGCTGACTCTAATCGAGGTTTCTTAATCAGGTTTAATGTTTGCTTCTTTTATGCGTTAATGATGTATGGATACACGGAATAAAACTGTAATACGTTTAAAACAGGGACAAAAGACTGAAAACAGATAAAAAAAGATTTTCGTAAAAATCGATTGAAAGAAATCCAATTTTAAAATTTAGAGATGTTTTAAGTATCATTCTCATTAGAATGCTGATTGTTTTTTGAGATCTCATTATTTTAAATTTCGAATTTCGTTAAAATAATTTCATTAAAATAAAACAAAAGAATTTCACAAAAGAAAAATAGTCGTCGCTTGTGAAAGCGAAATATTTCAAGCTCGTAAAAAATTAACCAAAGAAATTTACGTAAGCCGTTAGTTTTTTATACTCGAGTGTAATGAATTGAAAACATTTTATTGTATTTATCATTTATTAAATGAAATTGTCTTTTTTCAATTTAGCAAGTATAAATTAAAGTCTTCATAAATTTTTTTATAAGCATAGATTTAATCTTTATTTTATACACAGAATAAAAATAGAAAAACATTTGAAAAATAATACTTTCATTAGTTGATTACTATAATATTTATACTTCACTACAAAACTCTCTTCTAAACCTCCTAAAGCTTGAAATTCAGGAAATAGCGGATTTTAATCAATTATTTGTATTAACATGTTAGAAGTGAATATCACGCAGTCTAGTTAAAAGGTCTCCCGGTAGCGTAGAGGTAAGCGTGCGTGCTTAGCAATCCAGGTAATGCGAGTTTGATTCCCACATCTGTCAAATTAAAAAAAATCAAAAATGCAGAGCAAGATGCCCATTAGGTCTAATGAACAATTATCGTGAAAAATAATCTGTCAAGATATCTTCACATTGCGGAGATATACTTCTATACTTCACTTTAGGAATGGATATCTTCACATTGTGTAGATCCATATGCTCTGTTTTGAAAGTGAATTTGATATAAGAAAGAAAAGAAGAAATTAAAATTCATACGCTCTTTGCCCACGTATAAATCTAGACACGTGGGTTCAACATGAATATACTAAACTATTTCTACATAAATTTTATTAGTTTTTCTTAAATAAATTATTACGTCGATATTGGTTTGGGTAAATAAAATACCAGTTTTGATCTTGGTCTACTTAGAGGTTGTGTATATTTAATAATTTGAACTTGGTCTAAAATTATTAAATAAATGTTTCTCCCGTAAAGTTTGTTCCGTGTGGGTTCCATCCTTTTTCCTTTTTAAAATTGAAAATGTGTGTTTGCTGATGCCTAGTTTTGTTATGATTTCTCGAGGTGTAACAGTGAGTGTAGTATATTTTTTAATGCTTAGAATACGTTATTAAATAAATTCAATACAAAGTGATAATCTTTATTATATAGACTAAGAAGTTTTACGGGAATTTTTAATAAAAATCTTTCACTTCCAAACTGAATTGTTAAACTGCTTACATTAAAATAAGTAAACCTAGTATAAAAATGCAAAAAACTCTTGTAAAATGAAGACGAAAGAAATTCTAATGAATTCATTTTACGCGAGTTCTTAGACTTGTACATTTCTTAACAATTTTGTACCATGAAATATTTTCTTTCTTTTATAAAAATACTCACAGTTACATTGTTGCTCTCTAGGCAGTGTTTTTAATTTAATATTTAATACAATGTTTTGTTCACCGTGTGATTTTAAACGAAACCGGAGAAGGAAATTTGTATTATCATACTTATCGTCGTACATGAAATCATTGAGTGTTAAATTCTAAATTGTTTAAAACTGTTAAACTTTCATACTAGTATGTTATATGTTCGCTCACTGCCCACATATAATGCAGCCCGAAGATGCCGAAAGGCAAAAGCCGGGTTGCTGACAGTTAACAAGTTTTAAATAGTTTAGAATTTAAAATCAATTTCCATCAAGTACCATCAGTCGAAAATATTAATTATAAAGTGTTAAGTTTCTAGAAAAGTACTTTACAAACCTTCCTTAGTAAACAATAGCTCTTTTTATATTAATATATTTAACCAAATATTCCTGGAGTGTGTGTTTTAGTGTCATCACAGAGGTGCTATGAGGTATTTTAAAGTTTCATAATTCAAAAAAATTAAGAGAACTAAAAAAACGAGAGTTTTGATTTATTTTAATCTCTTATTTTTGATTATTTATGAATTTAATTAAACTAGAGCGCCGTCAGAAAATCTTAATTAAAGCTGTGGCTTAAAAAAGTTAGTGAATCACTGCATTTAACTATATTTTATCTTCTAATAGCATGTTTGCCTCCAAAGTGAAGCATATGGATCTACACAGTGTGAAGATATCCACGGTAAAAGTGGAGTATATGGATCTCCGCAATGTGTAGATGTTTCGACAGATTATTTTTCACGAGTAATGCTTGTGAGACAAATACCCAATGGGAATCCAGTCCTGCATTTTTCGGATTTTTAAAATTCGACAGATAGGTAATCAAACTCGCATTCCCGGGATTGCTAGGCGCGGACGCTACCAACTACGTTACCGGGGAGACAATATATATGTTAACTATATTTATCCACTTTTAAAAATAAAGCGTATGGATCTCCATATCGAGCATAATTGAAACATCAAATATTGTATTATTCCAAAAATAGTACAAAGAATACTATATTTTATTCATATAATTACTATAAAATTTCACTAAGAAAAAAAATATGAATAAAGTTAAACTCATGAAATGTTTCTTTAATATCAAAGTTTAATGAATATTCATTTATAAAAATAACATTTAGTTAAGCTATGTTTTACATTAAAAATAGAGTCCCAAAAATAGCAGCTTGACATTGAAAAGTCGAACTTCAAAGCAATGCTTACCTTGTTAATTTAAAAAAATGAAGGTTAAATCGAAAGTGAAATACATTTGATAAAAGAACTTAATTAATTAAGCAAAGTGTTCATTAAAATATCCTGTTCCTTGATTACGAATGGCGTAAATACAAACGCTAAAATAATTTCACACAACGCGCTTTTCATTTGTGATGTAATTACGATCGGAATTACCAGCTGATCTTAATTTAATTGGAGACGTGATGTAGGAAAGTAGGAGAGCTGTGACCAGGGTGACCACATGTATAATGTTTTTACACACCTTTCATAATTTCCTTAATATTAACAAAAATGCTTCAAAAGCTTACTCAAATCTTATATTTGCGTCTATATAATTAAGATACTATGTGGTGGGATTTTGTACTGTTTTTGTAATCGAAAAAGATTTAAGACTGATTACTTTGTGAAAAATATAAATTTAATTCATTATTGTTACGTTTTCATAAAAAAATCTTTATATTTTCATTTTTGACTTAATGATTAAATATTGAAATATTTTCGAGTGTATTTTTAAAACATATTTTGGCGATTGCATAACAGAGTAAACTAATATATATTTTATTAAAATAATTTATCTCTTAAGTAAATAAACTTACATGTCGACTTCGAAAGCGGAGCGTGTGGATATACACAGTGTGAAAATGTCCGCTTGTTGGAGTATATGGATTACTGGAATTCGAAGACATATATTGACAGATTATCTTCTACCAGAATTAATTGCCAGAGTTGTCCAACCCAATATTCGGCACTGTGCTTTCAGACTTTTTTTAATCCGACAGATTTCGGCATCGAACCGGCACTCACCAGATTGCAAGGCGCGTACAATGATCTCTATATTACCAGGAGACTATATTATCTGGTGCTTATTTTATTATAACATATTGATGAGCACCAAAAAACTGTAGTGCCAAAAAAACCAAAAAAAGTATTGTGCCATTAAAAAAAATACACTTTGGAGTGAAATAATGTTTATTTTCATTTGAAAAAATATAATTCATTTTCTTTAATTTCACCATATACATATATACTTTTCCTACAGTTTGTTGTTCCTCCTAAACAATTTAACTAATGTATCATACGTTTTGTCAACTTATGGACATTGATATTATCTCTATACACAATAAATTGACATTATTTTTATTACTATCAGTAAAATACATATCTGTCGATATAGATTAGTTAAAATTTATATTAAAGTTAAGCAGGATAAACACTAATTATCCAATAATTTAGTTTTATTTTGCCTTTATGAAATATAAATTAAACTTGAAAACCACAATCTGTTCATGTTCTTCAATTATAATACATTCAATATTTCATATATGCCCCCCAATAAAATTATCATACGTAATTAATTACCAAAATCTATATGCGGCTTGCTTTACTAATGGCGACGATCACAATTATCACTAATGACTCCATTTAATATAATACTTAAAATTAATTGAATATTTCCAGTAAATCCCCTCGTATTTTAATTCCAATTAATACTGCCAGTGTAAATAGACATGTGCTTTGAACGATGAATAAATATACATTTTCTGTAATGAATTGGTATAAAAGGTCTTCTCGAATTGGTGAGTATCACATTAATTCATTAGAAAGCATGCTCACAGTTGACTATTCTACGACAGGTTACGACAGGCTACGACGTAGAGGGCCACGTAGCGTGCGTGCTTACGGTTATCAAAATGGATTACGAGACACGTCGTGCTTAATTCGTTGTCATTAAGTTAATATAATTTACTTCTATTGTGATGTTATTTGATTGAATCACGGGATAATTAATAGGTAGATCATTTTGAAAAGAGGAAAGATTAACAAATAAAATTTAAATATTTTTCATTAAATTTTATTACTTTAGTCAGTGTAATTTCATAGACATAATATATAAAATACACACATATAATTAGATACTTAACTTATTAAAAAATGATTTCTTTATTTTGCAAAAGTTTTAAATTAATATTACATTTTTAATAAATTTTATAGTAAGATGGAAAGGTGCTTTAAGTAATTTAGTACTTGTAAATGTTGCCAGAATCTTTAATGTTCAAAGGCAAAAAAGCTTCGCTTTACCTCTTTACGGTCACACTATAGAGCGACCATTCAGCAACACAGTGATGGTTACTTGAGTACTACTAAACTGTGTAAACTGTTCAGAAACAACGGCGGTTATATTCGGAATATTCAAAAAGTTATTCGCGCAGAACATTTCGGCGGATATATCCGTCATGTGCACTGTGTTACGCACAATGCCTCGCGGATATATACGTCATAGGCACTAAAGAGGTTAATGTTAAAATTTATGTAACGAAACTGAAACTGACCAGAAAATATGTTTAAAATATGTGGAAACTCGTGTTTCTGCATATCTTTGTGACCTGAAAGACTATGTGATACTATCTATAAAAGTGTATTCGAGGCTTAAAGAATATAATATATATATTTTGAACATAAACGATAATTTTGTAGTAAGTTTATATTTGAATTTTTGACACTAAGTATATCATAAGATTAATCTGTAAATGAAATTTAGTCTTATAGTCACTAGCTGATAAGAGTTTATCGTTTTTTTGTTTCGTTTATTTCATATACTGAAAAAATTACAAATTATAAGTTGAGAGTATTTAAATTTTAAATTATTTAAAACTGGTGAACTTCCATATGTGAGATCACAGTTAGCGAACCGGGTTTTGCCTTTCGGCATCTTCAGGCTACATTATATGTGGGCG
>JAGVSQ010013118.1:0-11270 GCA_022683975.1 Rhyacophila evoluta
ACAGTGATCTCACATATGGAAGTTTACCAGTTTTAAATAATTCAGAATTTATTTTATATTAGTTCTCAAGTCAGCCTATAGATAATTCGGAAAACATTACAAATATAACGACTATATTTAGGAGTTAATAAATAAAAAAAACCATAATTTATGATTTATAAAAATTAATTTTGTTTTACAAAAATTGTTAGTAAAATATGTAGTTTTACATTTCTGAAATGTGTTTAAAAATATTAAATCGTTTTCAGCTTTAAGTTTTAAATAAGGAAAAATTGATACTGACTATGTAATAATTAATTCTCATTTATATTTGAAATTTTGTAAATATTTCTTATAAATAAATCGTCGAAAGAAATTATATATCTAAGTTTTATATTTTTGTAAAAAAACGTTTTTTGTCTCTCTTGTCAAATTTGGTCGACGCAAGATACGTGTGCCTACAATATTGGTGACGATATATATAATATTTATCGAAAAAAAATATAAATGAAAGTATTTCTCGGTGGTACTCTAAGATTTGTAAAACATCTTAGCAGCCAAATGTTTAAAACAGTTTTCAAATTTTGAAAAACAAAAAAAAAATTCAAACGTTTGATGTAAAAACACGAGAAAGTTTATAAGCTATTATTTTTTTTTAAATTTGTACGCAACTAGGAAAACATTGAGTAACAAAAAAAATATATATACACGAACAATATATCAAAATAAAATTCTACATATAACATTCAGTCTAACGATGAAATTAAATTCGAGAAACCCTTTGAAGAACAAAAATAACAGAGTACTCGTGTAGATAATATAAGATTTTATTTTCTAACATTAAATTTATTTTTCTGGCATAAGATTTTCTTTCACTCTACCTGATTTTTGAGATTCTTGTTATAAAATGAATTCAGGACGTTTGATATTCAGGATATACTTTTTTTTAGCCCTTATGTCAATATTTTATCTACTCATACAACTGCTCTGATTGTAAGGTTTAGTTTGCTGGATTCTTTTCATTTTGAAATTTATACAGGGTAGTCTCTTTGCCTTATTTTCATTTCAAATTGAATATATTTAAATTTCAAAACATTCCAACTTACTTTCTAACATAGCTTTATCTAACCTATTTATATTTCAATCGATAGTTTTACAATTGTCATGTGATGTTTCTTTGGGATATATCCTTTACTCATATAATCGTTGGCCCCCGATTAAAAAACTAATTATAAATATATGTGTGTTGGCAATATGATATTGGTTGGTTTTAAATTATACAAGCTTTAAGTTTGAAATTCATTCTTTATTCAAATTATTTTTATTCATCCCGTTAGTAAAAATTCATTTCAATACTTGGCTGCATATATATCTCTGTAGCCTCTGTATGACCATTTTTGATAATATTTAAAGTTAAAAATAAAACAATTAATTTATAAATAACCGTCAAATTAGCATTAAAAATTTCATGTCACCATTTTTATAGTTTGGGAGCAGTTTCTGTCACGAACAGACACACAAATGCGTTTTCTTTCTGTTTCAAAATATAGACATGTACCATTTTGTTTTTAATATTATTTTTAGTGCATTCTTATTCATATTATAACAAATCGTATTTAAAACACATTTATTACCTACCAATCAACCACGTCATATTTTTGCCATGTCCTCTCCGAAAGCGAAGTAATTTTATCTACAAGGTGTGAAGATTTGCTCTCCAGGTTCAAAGCTTATTGATCTTTAAGACATGTTTTTGTACATTTTTTCACGGCAAATGGTTTTATGTAATAGTTTAATCCATTCAAGACCAAGTCCTGTACTCTTCCAGATAATAAATTAATTACCACGAACTATAATATGAAGTATATTTTATTAATATATTAATTTGACAGTCGTTTTGTGTATGTATTCTTTATTAAAATAATACTTAATTTCATATTATACATTATTTTTTTACCATCTTCACTTCAAAAGTAGAGCATACAAATCTACACAGCTTGAAGGTATCCGCTCAGAAAGTGGAGTACATATATCTTCGCAAAGTGAATATATGTCTTAACAATTTTTTTATGGAAATTTCTTGTCAGAATCTGTCTGCTCAATTTAATGGGCATCCAGTCGAGCATTTTCGGATTTTTTTAAAAATCTGATAGATAGGGGAGACATTTTTCTGGAAATAGTCAACC
Source organism: Rhyacophila evoluta (assembly GCA_022683975.1). Taxonomy (NCBI): domain Eukaryota; kingdom Metazoa; phylum Arthropoda; class Insecta; order Trichoptera; family Rhyacophilidae; genus Rhyacophila; species Rhyacophila evoluta. The sequence continues at coordinate 2,166 of JAGVSQ010013118.1, forward strand.
CTGTTTAGATCGCAAACAATGGTTTTAACTTGAAGTACTTACAGTAAGTGCTTGTTGCAAATATTCTGCCTAGTTTTAGTGCTGATTCACACGAATTTATTATATTAGGTGAGCCGAAAGAATTTTCACAATATTAATTGTGTGCCATTTAGTAAGTCAAAGCGTGTAAGTTACAATCAATTATTTAAAAAATAAGAGAATGGTGAGTTGTGGAATAGTGATAAGAATTATAAATCACTCCCTCCCTGTCGAGACCTTAGATAAAAAATTTTAGATCTTCAATGAAATAGTTGAAAATTACAGTTATGGGCAAACTGGATTTTTTCGTTTGAAAATTTTTCAAATATTTTTTTCTACTTTCGGCAATCTCTGGATGCACGTACATGATTCATTTGTAAGAATATGTTGACATCAATTTGTTATTATTTTAAAATCTGATTTCATCAAGTACCGTCGACATATAGATCACGACAATGTACAAAATCAACACACAAGATTTTGATCATAACAATTAATTATAAACCAACTAAATGTACACTCGATCTTCGTCCTTACGCCTTAAATAACCAGGCGTATTCCAGAGCTTTAATGTTAGGTAGTATTCTTTTTTCTCCCTGATTAGCGTAGTTGGTAGTGTGCGCGCCTAGCAAACCGAGAAATGCGGGCTCGAATCACCATCTGTCTGATTTTAAAAATCTAATAATGCAGAACTGGATGCCTATTTGGTTGAGCAATTGTTTGATAAACACTTATCGTGAAAAATAATCTCTCAAGACGCCTTTACATTGCGCAGATCCATAAACTTCACTTTAGGAGTGGATATTTTTACACTGTGTAGATCCATATGCTCCACTTTGGGAGCGAACGTGTTATAAAAAGTAGAAGTATTCTACTTTATTCGACGGGCACGTCCCAAAATTAATAGCTTTTTACTCAATCAATAAGATTATTTGAATATGAACTCATCGGGCATCCATACCTATATCTTTTTTATCCATACACTTATGCTAACTGTGGAATTCAAACCTGCAACATCCAGCACTCTGCGCGTGTTTACCAATCAGTCTACAGCGGAAATAAAACAGAAATGAAAAATAAATATATCTTGACACATGATTATTTTCATACCAAGCTATTTCAGATGAATTATATGATATATGAAAAGTCTTAATATAAAATTATACGATTTTTTTTAGTCCACCCTATATACTTTTATGATCAGTTTACTTCAGCCCGAAAACTACTTTATTTATACGATTGTCGCGTATTTTGGTTTTGGCGAAAACATTTGTATGCAAATAACAGCCCAGTACTGGCAAAGGTACGACAAATAAAAGTGCTTGTAGACCAACGAAAATATAAATCGTCGAATAAAATTGCCATTTATTTAAATCCACACGATTATTAACTGCTTCAGAGTATCACTTCGTTTTATTATTCTGTTACTTTTTCTACATCAATTTGATAATGCTATTCACCTTTTCGTACGGGATAATTTATATTACGAATGTTTGTCATACTAAACTACTATTTTTAAGTATTTTTTTTTGCATACCTTATGTAGGCCACGTGAACAAAATTATAGGTTATTGTATTGTGTTTTAAATGGTATTTTATTTATTTTACAGCTGAAACCTTAAAGAAGGTTTATTTCAGCTAAAGAAGTGATCCACTATACATTTACATTGTTTAAAACCTCAATGCATGAAGCAATATGTATGAAACAGATTGAAACAAGCAGTTGAAACTTACATCTGAATAAATATTTGTAATTAACTCAATCTTTAAGTGTCATAAAGATTACACTGTCAAACAATGTAATTGATGTTTAATGTAATACATCTTTTTTTACTGCTATCACTGAATTTTTTATTGCAATAAAATTATATAATTACCAAGACATGGAATTTTTCTTTTTACAAAAACAAACAACTTAAAAGTACAAGATGACAGTTCCAAATAACTAAATTATCAGTTTCTATATGTATTGTGCTTTGCCCCGATGACAAAACATAATAATTATGTCAAATTGGTTTTATACTAAGTGGCAGGTTTGAATTTTTTTTTCTTTAGATATCTCAATTAAATGAATAACTCCCACAAAGCTCAAAATTTTCCAAAAAGCACATATCATAAATGGCCTTCTTACAACAGAATCATAAATTTTCTCTAAATAAGCAAATTTCCTCTCAACATAACTATGCGATCATTAGGTAATTGATATCATAGTAAACACTAATCGATACGTGTAAATTATTCGCTAGAATGAATATAATGGTTTGTGTGGGTTCAGTGTGTGAATTGGCATGGATAGCAACATATTCAAAATAGATTATCGATTTGTTAAACCGGCTTGGCATGCATTTCAGTCACGGTCGGGGACATAATACATACGCATGAACTTTCTAATATGATTATTTATTTCTATTATACGGAAGACACTAATATAGATCACACCTAACCTATGTAGAGTTTTCTTTGTATAAATAAGCAGTAGTGAACTCTCGTCTTTGCATGAGTTTTAAAATATTGAAAATACAGTAAGTGGAACCTTTATATAACAGCCTTTGAATATAACGGACATAATATTAATAATAAATTGAACGTGCAAATATTGGAAAATAGATGTAAGAAATTTTTTGGTGGCTAAGATGCAGATATAGATTTATAGAGATTAGAAGTTCTGATTTCTGCAAGAAAATATGTCTTTATGTGATTGAAAGTAAATGAAGGTGATCATTGATATGGGGAATGTTTTGTTGATAGTATAATCTACAGATAATGCAGTCACTAACTTACTCATAGCATGTTTTCAATTAAGAAAAAATCATTATTTGCCGAAGTGATTTTTTCCTTGAACATAAATCTGAAATAATTACCAATGAGTTTTTCCCCATTTTTTCTCCGTTAATAAAAAAGATATCGTCAAACTGATTTTTGCAAACGATAGGCCTTGTAAAAATTAGTGGATCTGTCAGAAAAAGTCATTTTGGCCAAAAATGCACTTAGTGAGTTTTACCTTTATATAGGCGATATAATCATGATTAAAAGTGAAGTAGCAAACGTTTTTCTGGTCATTAAAAATAAAAATTAAGATTTTTTTGTGTATAGCATGGTCGTTTTGTAAGTCGATCAAATTAATCAACACAATCTGAAGATATTCACTCTGAAGGTGTAGTATGTGGATCTCCACAATGTGAAGATGTCTTGACAGATTATTTTTCACAAGAATTTTTTTCACACGATTGCTCAGCTCAATGGGCATCCAATCTTGCATTTTTGGTTTTTTTTTAAATTTTACATACGTGGAAATCGAGCCCATATACCTAGGATTGCTAGGCGTATACGCTATCTTCTACGCTACTGGGGGACATTTCTAATATGTCGAATATTTTTTACTCATGCATTTAATTATTAATTACTTAGTGTAATATAATAATCGTACATAAACTCATAACGATTTACTTTGATTTATGATTTTTATCAAAAGATATTTCGTTTGTGATAACATTACAGTTTTTATAATGGCGTCATAGTTAAAAAGAATAGCGATTAACTTGATCATTTTCTACGCCAACATAGAGACATAGAAACACAAGATGTAAAAGAAACAACAAATCCAAAAACAAATTTATCAGTAATGAGAACGCATCTCAATCATTTGTTAACATGGATTGTCTATTCGTCAGACAACAAAATCTAAGTATTTATTTATGTATTATATATTACAAGCATTTTCGTATATCATTGAATATAAACAAAGAGTAAATAATGTACGCATGTTTTCGTATGTATTACGGTAATAATAGTGGTGTAAAACTATAACCAAAACCACACTTTGATAAAATGAATAAAGCTTTACATAAAGAATAGAAAATACTACATATTTGTAAATAAATTTTCAAACTGAACTGTATAATGTATAGTCCAGTTTGATATGGAAGTTTAAGATAAAGAACAACCTTTAGAAGCCCTCGTATAAAACTCACAATGCAACTTATCTGATAAAACGTTATTACTTGCCATAAAACGTTGTTAGCTTTGAAAAAACTGACGGATATTTTTTGTAAATGTCTTATCAAGATAACTCGAAAAGCTCATTTTTTCAACTGATAAAGGACATTGCCAGATGGTACAATTGGTATTCTGTAATTGACCACTCAACCTTATTTATACAAGACAGCTTTTCCCTTGAGCTTTTAAACAGTATAGCTACGTATTTCTAGCTTAAGAGTAAAACTAGAAAATTTAGTGTCTGGGATTAAATTTAGTTATCTCCAGCCCCTTATAATATAATATATAGATAATACAACGCTAGAGTCCGAGATTAAGATCGACGAACGTAGTTTTCTATTTCATTAACTAATATCTTTATCCAAATAAATTAAAATTTGATAAGAATGCAGTGAATTTAAACATGACTATACATTGATCAATGAAGCGGGTTGGGAACGCATGACGTACTGTATGAACTGAAAGGAATGAATTCAAGATGGCGGTTTCTATCGTATGTTTCTGACGTTTTTCAATACGCGCCCAAACCCAGTGTTGCCTGATTAAGCAATCTTCAAAATATATATGAAGATATTTTTAACTGTCGCAATAGTATCATACGAATATTATATATATAAATATATATATACCACGTTCGCTCCCAAAGCTCCGCAGTGTGAAGACGTCTTGACAGATTATTTTTCAGGAAAATTAAATGTCGAAAAATTGCTCAACCCAATGGACTTCCTGTACTGCATTTTCAGATTTTAAAAAAACCGACAGATGGGGAATCAAACCCGCATTTCCCGGATCTTTAGGCGCGCACGCTACCAACTACGCTAACCAGGGAGACTGTAGTTTATTTTAAACAATAAACAAATACACCATTGTGAACATAATGTTTGATTAAAAAGAAAAATATTTTAAATTGATTATACATCACTCAATACTAAACTTGTGTCATTATGAGATAGTTAGTTCCAGATTGAACTTATTCCACTATGCCATAATTGAAAGGAGAGTATTTTGAACAAGCAATTGTGTGTAAAAAAATCATATAACATATTTTCCAATTTTTATTTTGGTTTTTAATATAGTCGAGAATGATTTTGTCTTCTGGTTTATGTGCTAAATGGTTCTTATATTCCAAAAATTCTTATTCAAAATCTTTAACTTTCAATTTGTCATAATGAAATAAGTTCACTTTGAAAATACACCCTTCATACACGGTATATTAAAAATTCAAATACCAATGACTGTTTCACTGATTTACATAATAAAATAGTTTTTGTCAGTTATAAATGTCTAAAATACGATGTGTATTATATATGCCACAATAAAATCAATACGTTTCAAATCATAACTCACGAAACTCAAAGTATTAAATAATTATTATAAAACGTTAATACTAAACAAAAGCAACATTTCATTCGTTATGACACATGTCACATCTACAATATTCCGGAAGTTAATGAACCCATATCTAAACTCAGTGGCGTAGTATGTACCGCATAATAAGGGCTAGAATTTTCAATTTGGTGATACATATTTATATTTGTCAATCGGTTTTGAATAGCTGTATTTTTGTTGTTTGGTAAGGAAAACGATAACAGTTAAATAAACTTGCTTGACTTTTCATCTAATATTTTCTTCCATCGTTTTCTTCATGAATGATTTCAAAAATAACAAAATCCTGCACCATGCTGAACTCAGACTTGTCATTCAAATGACAATTCTTCATATATATGCACTGACACAGTATTATTGTGTTGTCTTTTATCATTAATATTTTCGACTGATGGTGCTGGATGGAAATCGATTTTGAATTCTAAATTATTTAAAACTGTATGTTATATGTTCGCTCACTGCCCACATATAATGTAGCCTGAAGATGCCGGAAGGAGAAACCCGGGTCGCTAACAGTGATCTCATATATGGAAGTTTACCAGTTTTAAATAATTTAGAATTTCATATTTTATGGTATATACGCTAGTGTTGACACACTATCAACAAATACGCACGCATGATTCTTTCAATGTGACAATTTTATGTTAAGGATCTGTCACCTTGCTTGAATTTGTTTATTTTTACATTAATTAAATTATTATCAGTATTTTTTCATCATTCGAGACACATTGTATTTTTAAAGAGCGCGTATACTATAATATACGGTATATAAATATTTTATATTTTTCATGAGCTAGATGCATTCATACTTTGCAAAGATGGTTCTGTCACGTTGAATGAATTGACCATCGGTATATAAACTATAAGCAGACACGATGGTAGTTGCAGTTATTGTGTATAATAATAAAGAATTTATGCATTTAATACTGGGGCTAAGAGGCTATGACTCCATAAGGACATCCAAAGTAAAGAAACAAACTAGGCAGCACCCTTTTACACTAAAAGTCATACAACGGCACTAAAACTGACTGGCACAAGTAACGCGGATTATTTCGTAGAGCCTGAATTCTATATATCTATTATCTCAAACTGAATAGCTGTCAGTTACTATCCACAGTATACTCAAGATGCTGACATAACCTAGAAAAGTTTAAAGCGACTGGCAGGTGCTAGAATATTCTGAAGGTATTTTTTTGGCGGACAAAGACTTCATATATGGAGCGATACAGCAATTTTTGATATAATAATACAGTACTAAAATAGTTTAATTAAGAAATATTACGGCTATCTTAGGTTTTAGATCAATTATTACAGCTCCAACTGGAGTTTATCCGTGCTCAAATTGTCTTACCTACGAATAATGCTTGTATTCATTGTTTCTAGTAAGAAACATTTTATTTATCCATGCGTTATTTTATTTTCAATGTATTGATCTACGTTTGCACTACTCGTGTCTACACCACTGCCTGAAATTTTGTTGTCAATTCATACAAGTGTCTTATGCTGCTAACAAAGCCACATAAGCATATGAACGTTGGTCTCCATCATGTGTTTGACTTATAAATTAACATCCGAGCGACAGTTGCCCTACTTATCGATCGAAACATCATAGTTTTACTTTTCATAACGTAAGTTAAAAGCCTTTGTATATTGAAAAATCTACATATTCGTAGACTATATTAATGTACAGCAAGATGGTATTATTTATATGGCGCTTGATTTTAAATTGATAAATAATCAATTAAGAAATCGTCTAACTTGCATAAAAATTAAAGAAAACTTGGAATTAGCTCGCTCATTTGCTGCTCATTCACCATTTTCTCAAAATGAATAGCTATTCCGGCGATGATTGTGTGGATAAGTACACGCACTTGTAAATAATTCGACTTCGAAATTAACAGAATCGTTTTCTTTAACTGCTTAACATCTAATTACATACATAACAAGAATAATCTATTACGTAATTGATTGACTGACTGATTGGAAGCTACAATTTTTCTTATTTAAAATGATTATATTTCAAAAACTGATCTCAAATGAACGACATAATACTACTAATTTTGTACAATTATTGTATTTTGAACGTTTTCTAGTTATTAAAGTTATTTTATATCTTAAAGTCAAACAATATTAAACTTTGAAATGAGATACTTGAATTTCTACTCTGTGTTATCTAACATAACACAAATGAGTGCATTAACTTTATTGTCGTAAATATCTAGGAAAGTCTTCACGTTACTTAGAACAAGTAATGCATCTCGAAGCTTTTTCCAGAGCTTAAATAATATTTTGTCGCCATCTTTAACGGCTCCGTTGTTTAACGACAATGTGAAGTATCGGTCGTTAAACAAAAAATGTCGCCAAGAATGCACGCCTCTTCTACCCACAAATGCAATATACTACGTGCAAATTACAAGACCACATTTAAAAACGTCATTCTTTATATTCTACTCACTTTTACGTCATATGAAATACAGTGATCAAACTTTCTTCATTTTTTTTCACTTTTTACGTATCCTGTCCTGCATTTTCGGATTTTTTTAAATAAGACAGATGTAGTAATCGAACTCGCATTTCCTGGATTGCAAGTCACGCACGCTAACCTCTATGCTACCGGGGAGACAAAGTATAAGAATATCATCAATTAAATTGTTAAAAGTAAAAAAAACAATCAATTACAATAAACGTATTTCCCTCTTTTTACATTACTAACAGCAAATAAATAAACAGATAATTTTGAGATAAACATGAAAGTGTAAATTGTTAACCTCTTGTTAATCGAGGTACTCGAATTATTTCCGGAAAACTCACATCCGCTCTGTAATATTTGGTAATTTACAAGTCGTGATTGTCTGTTGGTTTATTTTATAATTATATTTCAGCATACTTCATGCTTTTTTATAGATATATTTTTATATTAGCGATAGCGTGATATAATTTCGTTATGTCATTACCGTAATCGAGTGGATAATCGAACTTTTATGTCATAGGTTTAAGTCTTTTAGTTACAAATCAAAATATTTGCAAGATATAAATTAAAAACTTACTAACAATCAATCAATCTAGTATTGTGGAGAGCATTATATGTATAAATAAAGTTATAAGTATAAATTTTTTTAGCAGGGATGGAAAACGTTCCGCTCGCAGGCCTTATAATATCCATGATATAAATTAATCTAGCACTGTCAAAATAATTCTGGATTACTATTTTATAGTAAAAAAATTAATATCGAAGTAATCAGAAAATAACGTGAATATTAGTAAACATAAGAGGCATGATATAATACATGTAGCCAACTTCATATATTACATGCCAAACGTCAAATTTTTCACATGCGAATTCAGATGCGGCATACATCTCAAGCACCTTTTATATTTTATTTTGTTAAAATCTACACAAAGCTTGTCTTCAATGCCCCACTTGCAATCATGCAATACGCCATATGTTAGCATTCCCTGGAGTAATACATATGAGATGTGACAGATACGGCCGGATATTTTTTAAGTTCATAATTTTATACATCCATTAAATGCTATGAATATTCAAAAATTTCTATCCTCTTATGATACAACAGCAAACAGTTTTATCTCGCCAATCGTATGAAGAGTTTATCAATAAATTTCATACCTTTCTTTTTCTAATCAGTAATGTATTTTATAAGCAAAGTATTTAAACGTCGAATGGATGCATAATGACTGTTGTCA
>JAGVSQ010013119.1:0-11270 GCA_022683975.1 Rhyacophila evoluta
ATATATATTTTAAACGATGAAAGGAGTCTCTATAATTAAAACAGATTCGAACAAACAATTTCGCTCCCAGCATGGGATATAAATTTTTCATTTCCACAGTCGATATCAATAATGGAGGATTGGATGCCTAATAAGTTAAGAGATTGGTTAACGATAGCCACTTGTCAAAAAGAACTGTAAATTAAGTCTTTAATGCGTATATAGTGTATACAATGTTCAGTCGTATAATATATTATTTTTGCGTTTTTTCAACTGAATCAAATATACTAAATTAAGTTGAAAATTGAAAACAGATGGTTTGTGAAAAAAAAACTTTAATAATCGAACTTTTTCCTATAATAAGACATAAATAACCATTAATAATATGCGACATAGTTAATCTATTAAACATGATTAAATAGAAGCTCTTGCGTGATAGCAGATGGTGAAATAATAACAATAAAGTATTATTGGCAGTGCTCTGGGTTCCACCAAAATGAAACCATGATACAAAATCTTAGGATAATGAAATTCAAGTCACTGATATCAGATAACATTTAATTTCATCTCATTTAAAAAAAATCTATTAAAAATCTGCTACGTATCTACATTCAGACTGACCCTTAGAATTGGATTTCCAATAAAAATCAGCCATTTAGAAAAAGATATTACCAATCCCTTTTAGACTTCTGTCAATGGTACCTCAGGAGATTTAGGTCTAGGCTATTCAAAAAATTTAGGATGACAAAGGACAAGCTAAATTATCAGGCGTTGACCAATTACAGAAATATTTAATATGAAATAATTACTAAATTATTTACGCTGTAAATTATTTTGTTTTCGATGTAAATAAGGCTTTGCTAATTTATTCCGTCGGGACTTCAGAGATTGTTTGTGAAATAGAATTTTAAATAACACAAATATTGTTTTACTAAATGTAATCCATTAGACGTTTTAAGAAACCCCAGGGAAAAATCAAACTCTCGTAATTTATAAATTACAAATATTTAATACGTATACAATTAATATTTATTCATTATTATTTATATTATCAATAAGTATTTGTAAATGCGAGGTCTATTTAAGCATAAGGTTTCGATACTAAAATAATAACATTTTTTAATTTTTTTAATATAAACATAATGTAATAATTCAAACATTTATTAGTTATTTTTACGGATGTATGGTGTAATCTGAATTTATTATCCGTGCTAATGCTAAAGAGGAGAGGATCGGATAATAAAAACACGGATAGCCCAAACTATCATAAATATACGAAATATTGATAATTTATCATTACCGAGGGGTTGTTTTTTTTCAGGCCTTCAAATTACTCTACGGAATTTCATCTTATTTTTTTACTTCTCGTTTCTCGCATGTATTTACTATTGTATGACTTTCTTCGCAAACCTAACGAGACACAAGTAACACAGATAAGTAGTGCTTAAAAATAAATAAAGGTATTTTTAATCCTAAAAATTCTATAATATAACTTTTTGGTAACAACATTTTTTACGGATAGTTCGTAAGCCGAAGAGCCCTGCACATGAATAATCGAGAGTACACTGTCGTTGTTTTTGCATATTTTTCACCAAAAAAACAGTATTTTTTGCTACTGATAACTAATGAATATAATTAATTTAACAATTAACTATTTGCTGATGATACTAATAATGCTAACTCTAATTTTAAAAACATTTTATTGGATAATGTAATTTTTATTGTCACATTATTGCAAGCAAGCAGAAATGTTATTCATTTCATATAATTGAAATAATTTATTATAAATATATTATTCATAGTACTAGTTAGAGTTTAAGTTGTCCTAATGGGTCAGGTTAGCAGTTTCCAACCTTTTCGTATTGCCGCCCTTCCTTTTTCATAAAATGCAGAACTGGATGCCTATTGGGTTGAGTATTTGTCTCCATATATTCTTCTTTCGGTGTGGATATCTTCACACTGTATTGATCCATATACTCCACGCTGGAAGCCAAAATGGTAAAAGACAAAGCTGAGCTGTGTCCTGTTTCGAAAATAAGTGATATTACTCGTCACATTAACACGCACGAAAATATTTTTTAATAACGCCATTAAAATGTATTAATGTTTATTTTTAATCTTATTTCGAATGATACTAACTGTTCTGTCATGAAGTTATCATTAGAAGTGTTTGTATTATAAACGTGAGCCTAATTATGCCATGAGGAACTTTCACGTTTTCAAAAAACATTCACCGCATTTATTTTGAGGCCCAATTTATTACGAGGGTCAGAAGAGGTAGCAGTGGCTTTCCAACTAAATTCTCCGGCGGGTAAAATGGAAAACTTTAAAGACCGCGGCGACGGATATTAAAGCAGTTGAAGCTGAACCAATATCACGTACAGATAATTGAACCGATTACCGAAAAAAAAATCGTTTACGATTGTGAATCTCTGAATTCAGTATTTTATTGGTGAGCTATTTAGGTCTCTTTTTGTCCATGTATAAAGAAAGCTTTTTTGATCGTTCAGAGTTTTAGAACAAAATGCTTTTTTTATAATCTCATTTCAATTAAAAATGAACGAAAATTCTCAAAATTGTTTAAATTTACCAAACATTCATTTGTATGCTTTCGCTTATCTTCGATCGATTTCATTTATTGTTCTTAGTATTAAGGTCTTGAAACACAGTATCCAAAAATATAAAATAATCAGGATAGCTGATTAATTTAAAATTCAAACATCTATATCGGCTAACAACTGATTCTAAAAAAGTAATTCGGGATGCTATAGATTTAATATTTTTATGATACTACTACATGCTAATTTAAAATGTTTTCACATTGTTTTATTTTCACATACATCCAACTAAATCAATGACAGTTCTTCTCTGAAAAATTGTTAAATCAGGCAAAAATATTATTTATTATAACTACAAATGTAGGATTTTTCAAAACTTCACATTTAACTGCTATATTCAATTCTTATGCGGAGTATATTGCCACCACATGATGCTTCCAAGATCACTTGCCAGCCATTTCGCATCTTCCCAGGTCCTACCGGCACCCTTTAATTTCTTCGAGTACATCCTGTGGATAATACACAACGGTTTTCCAGGTCATGGATATCCCACCGATCAGAAAAAGAGACAAGCAAGATCCAAACTACATATACCATTATTTTATTAAAGTAATGTTTTATTTCAGGTTTCGTTAATTTATCACATCAATTTGGTAAAAAAAATAATAATATAAATACCTTAAAACGATTGATCTACCATTTTAAATTGTTGAATTCCCAGATTATATAAGTGCAGATGTCTGGTTTAGCTTAGTATTTTATTTAAAAAAAATATTATTCACATAGAAAAATATTTTTATATAATATTTGTCCAATGTGCCCATTGAATACAAGGTATATAGAATAACTGGTAGTATATTGCGCATGTAGCATGCTGTCTCGTTTTCAGCGAATGACGTCATGTGTATGGTAAGATTTTGACGTCTATGGCTTTCATATGTAAATTGAGTTGATAAATAAAACTATTTATTGGCTTAAATTACTGTTTTCATATTTGTATTTTAAAATAAAATCTTTACTGAAAATGAAATGCATATAAGTTGAGTACATAATAGTACCATATGATATATGGCATAACAAAATTAATTCACCATATAAGTGACGTAGATACGCAGAAGATGTCAATAATTTAACTCGGAATATACTACCGTGTTATTCTACATACCTTGCATTGCATACGTCTTATAATATTTCAATAATATGAATCATACACAAGGATGAAATACGAAACATATACGTTTTTATAAAAAAAAAAACAATAATAAATAATTAAGGTGGGGAGGAGAACGCCACTGTTTTTGGGTTCAATTGTCCCAACTACCAACATGTCATAGTGAATTTATTTCTCAACTTATTCGCGCTAACCTTTCATCCTTTCTACCAGCTGTCACATAATTGCATTAGGCCAATACGAAGTTCCTGACTTCCATCATAATTAATTTGCAATTATAGTTGACTCTTGATAAATAGCAGTGATTCCAAAGGTAGACAACATCGCCCCCCAGGGGGTTATGAAGTCACTATCCAAACTAAATATTGGCAATATTTATTATACACAACGCATAATAATGACGAATAAATAAATTGTATATCATCTAAACAATTTGATACGTCAAACTGAAAGAAATATTAGTTGATTTATTTGTTAATTAAGTCACATAACGTTGCCGTGGAAATAAACAAATCATAGCAACGAAAACTTTCTAAATAATTTCAATATATAATAAACAAGATATTGAACTATTTCTGTTTATATTTTCGTACATCTTTTGGAGGACTTGATCAATAAAATGTTGTAAGCCGCCGATCTATTCAGCCACTAAGTGATTTTTAAAGTAGTTCGACACTCTATAAAGTCCTATTGGTAAGATGTAATAAATGAGATAGTGTGGTACTCAAGAAAGAAATGGAGTTTCTTCCATTAGCCAGCAGATAAGAAACATGCGTAATGAATGTCGATGAAATTCTGAACACCTGCGAAGAAGTCTCATTAGTGTAAAACATCTTCTGCGATGAAAATGGTTGAAAGAAAATATTTTTTGTTTAGTTTGAGAAAGCTTCGAATTGGACTCGAACGTTCAAAAAGAAAAGGCAGATGTATTCACGCGTGAAAAGATTGCAAATGACATTAAGGTGTTTTGTATACTAGTGTATACTGCCATCTTGTGTGAATTTATAAAAGTAGGTACCTGATTAAATTTTATTTTGTTTCGACGCAATATAAATAGATGTCATGTTACATTTTTCGATAATTTTATTACATTGTCATGGTCAGTCCGGGAGTGGATCCTATGGATTATTGTGGGAAGATGACCATTCCAGGAATGAAATACATGGATGTTCGTATTGTAAAGATTTATTTTCACAATAGTTGGTTATCAGCCAATTGCTCAACCCGTTTAACATGCAGTTCAGAATCTTTTGAATCTTTAAAAATCTTGCACTTGCTGCCGGTAGCCGAGAGATATTGCTTCGGTGCGGAATATTACAAGTTCAAATCTCTTTTCTTAAGGATATTTTATGCTGAGCAATTGCCTGTAATAGCCAATTCTCGTAAAAAAATGTCAAAATAGTCTTTACATTATGGAAATCCATATTCTTTATTTTGCTTAAATATCGACTATGGAAAGGAAAAAAGACGTAACCCTTAATTAAATAAAATGGCTTTTATTCGATAATATCAATATATAAAACATAATACACGTTCCATCAAAAAGATGTAGGCTGAAAATGCTGAATTAGTGTCTAAATTTTGCTTTTAAGTTTGAAAAAAGAATGACCTGTGTTATTTGCAACCAGGATAAAGGGCTTCCATCTAACCAATTTGACTGTTTTTTTCTTAAATAACTTATTAAATTATTATTATAATGAGTAAATAAAATACTTATTTTATTGTATGTCTATGTAATAGTGTGTAATACTATATAATCTATGTACTGTTTTGACGTTGGCTCAAAATCATCAAATCAGCTTTTGTAGTGCCTCATGCAAAATTTGTTTTAAGTGACTAATTCGTTCTATATATATACATACTATATCGTAATTAGTTCCATAGTCGAATTTCAGAAAAACCGACCATCTTTAAATGGTATCACAACTTAAACGTTTTATGTATTTTTATAATTAAAATAACTAGCATTTTTTTGACGTTTGATATAGACATCACACTAATATAAGGTTGATTGAAGTAATAATTCAATTTTATATTGTATTATGTTCTATCATTTCCCCTGGCGGCCAATTATTTAGGTAAAAGTCGGTTACCAACCACAGACAAGTTAGAAACCTCTATTTATTGTTATATCGGTTGAATATTTCACCTTGAAAATTAGTAGACATTTAATGGTATCACGCAGTATTGCGAATCCATAAAGGCAAATTGAAAACAAAGCAAATTTGACAGCTCGCGTAAGCAACGGCCATGATAGCTCAGTTGGCAACCATATCCTCACAATAATAATTATTACGAGACGTTGCGGTGTCGAAATTTCGAACAGGCGTGCAATTCGCAGTAATTCCTAGCTCATGCGAACATCCATTCTATGTCAAGTCAAATGATGTGTTTATGAACACGATAACGGAGCGGCTCTCCCAAACTTTACAGCCATTTGCATGTTCTTGGATCGCTTTCTATATCTTCTCGATGTTTCTACAACTTTTGTCAGCTACACGTCTCTTTATTTACTTGTTTAGTTAACAAAACAAACTGGAATACTTGTTAAAAAACGAAATATAATAAGTAACGTTTTGAATTGTTAATTTTAACAATTCACAATACTTGTGATTACGTAATTAAACAAACTTCAAACATCATGGTTTTTGAAATTAATTATAAACTCGCTATGCTGATTCACATTATTTATACAAACTAATTTGAATAACGCTTAATTCATTTCATGTATACAGCCTTCGAGTACTAAATAACGTAATAAATGAATATAAAGTCACTTGTAGAAACTTAAGATGTATGCCTGAATTAGTTGAAATTCAATTGAAAATTGTTTAAATATCGTGATTGTTGATATAAATTGAGATGAAAATTGGCTATTGCTTAATTTAAAAATTATTTAATTCAACTGCGGAACTCAAATCCACAACGTTCGTAATGAAAATGGATTTGCCTACTACTCAACCACTGGAGAACAAGCGAATATATTATTGTAATATGGACAATATGGATGGTATCAGAAGTCTGTGTTGTTAGCACGTGGGTCTGATATGAAACAACGGTATTCATGAACATATTCTGTCTTTAGCCATTATTTTATTTGATCCACCATATGGCGTCTCTATGATCCCCAAGCATCGTCAGTGGCTTTGTGTCCTCCCATGTTATGCCAACTTCTTTCGATTTCGCTGAATACATCGCATAGATAATATAAATATGTCTTTCAGAAAACTGAAATTTTACCAGTCACAAGAAAATGCAACTTAAGTTAAGCATTTATATCACTTACATATAAAGGTTGTCCCAAAACGAACTGACGTTAAAATTTTGCCACCATTTTTGTAATATTTTTAAAGTGAAATTTTACAATTTCTACGGGTATATTTGTAATATTTGAATGTATACCTTTCCATTATTTAACATCATTGTTTACTATATTTTTTGTTTATTTTTATTTATACCTTGTTTGCTCCGAAAGTGGAGCTTATAAATCTACACGATGTGAAGATATCCACTCCGAAAGTATATGGATAACCGCAATGTGAAGACATCTTGACAGATTATTTTTCATGAGAATTGTTAATCAACCCAATGGGCATCCAGTCCTGCAGTTTTTGATTTTTTAAATCTGACAGATGTGGTAATCAAACCGACATTCCCCAGATTTCAAGAAGTGCACGTTAATCTCTACGCTATCGGCGAGACAAATGACAATAAACGAAAATATTTTATGCAGTTTGCCCCAAAATATGGCGAATTTTTTGAAATGCCAGCTCATTTTATGAACACCCTGCATTAAAAACCCTCGAGTTGTAGATATACTGTGTAACGTCAACAGTTTAATATAAACATTTGGATGTAAAAAAACGTTGTCTCTTTTTTTGACAATCCTAAAATTTCTCGAAGCGTCACGGCGTCACGAAAAAAATGTTGCCATTGCGAAAAAAATAGCGCAAAATACGTGTCGAATTCATGTCGCAAGGTCGAAAGGAGTGTTGCTTATCAGAAATATTTCAATATCTATGCATGCAATTTATATATTTGAACGTTTTGTCTGACGGTTTGACATTACGACTGGGCACGACCGAGTTTGTTTTTTGTCGTATTCAAAAATCTATTTATACAGAATATCTCATGTCTGTTGTCTATTCAACAGTTATGTGTCAATTTTGCAAATACGTCAGACAAATATGTGTGTCACATTTCGCAGCAATTATCGCATGTTCGTAAAAATAGTGTTTGAATACTATTGATTCTCATATCAGCGACAACAAGCTTTTTTTAAAACACTGCCAAATATATCTTTAAATCATTTATTTTTTATTTTTTGTACTCTGCATCGGATAGCGAGTGACGAATACTTATTTAATTTCCCAAAATAAGCTTATTTCAAAGCCTTCATACATTCTGTGTTCTTCATTACGAAAAAAAAACATTGATCATTTTTTTTATGCCATGTTCTCTTCCAACATGGAGCATATCGATCTACACAGTGTGAAGATATCCACTACGAAAAAGGAGTATATGAATCTCTGTAATGTGACAATGTCTTGACAGATTATTTTTCACGAGAATTGTTTGTCAGATAATTACTCAACCCAATGGGCATCCAGTTCTACATTTTCGGATTTTTGAAATCCGGCAGATGGAGAATCGAACACGCGCATCGCTAGGTGCACACAATCAATATCAACAGAAATGTTTTTTTTTATGAAATCTTGGCCAAAATAGGCGTGGGTGTATTAAATGACGTTAGTATATGAAGTGTCGATCACTCATTTAAATGATGGCATTGCGTCTCAGAGGAAAAGGAAGAGAGTATTCTAAGCGGTTGCACTCTAGAATGATCTGTCAGTATGTGAATGATATCTGACTTTAAATAATGCTTAATCTTTTTCTACCTTTTTGCACTGATATTTAGTATTAATATAGCTAATTACAAAAATTGGCCAAGAAGATTTTATATGATTTGAATTTAAAGTATACATTCTAACATTTTAATATAAATTTAGCTCAGTATGGAGAGAGTTGAAAAAAAATGCTACCAACAAAAATATAATAAATTAATAGTTGAATATCGCGATGGCCTAGTAGATGAATGCGCTGAGATCGATTTTAAGCATTTTGACTTGACTCGATTTTGTCAAGTAAAAGCTGAGAACTATTTTTTGTACGAATTTTATTTTTTACACGCGCTTAACTAGGTCAATATTTTTGGAGTAAAGCTTATATTACAAGTATGCTCTCGTAGAAGAGCTTAATTTTAGATTTGGTATTATCTTCGAGGAAAGGTGGTATAAAATGTAATGTATACCCAAGCCTAAGCCATATTGTAAAGCATTAAAACTTTCCGGATATTATTTAATACTATTTATTAAATTCTATAAGTGTGGCTAACCAGTGGCGTAGCTACCGACGAGCAGTTGGAGCATGATGATCCAGGCACACACATACAGGGTTGTACAAGCAAAGTAAAGTTAGTGCGAGATCTAAAAAGTTGAGAGATCACAATCTTTGGAGTATTATGAGATCTAAACAAAACAAAAACTGTAGGGGCGAATTTGTAGCTACGACACATAAACAAAAATATTATTGATAATAATTGCACTATTTAGAAATACTAATATTGGATTTTTGTCATTCTGACACATGGGGGAATTTCTATAAGCTTATCGTTTTAAATAGTAACTCATTAATAAATCATTGAGTTTGTTGAGGATTGTTTAAACAAACATTGGAAAGTTTCTATTAATACAATCTAAACATTATAAATATTACTGAAGCGTGAAACAATATCGCATTCTGTTTCAATAAAAAAGTTTGAGAAATGTTGGCACTAAATTTCATCAAAGTACAATTTACCATAAATGTGAATATATTTTACTATAAAATCATATTACAGAATGCGATACAAAAAAACATTTAATTATTCGCGAAGCCATATAAATAGTTTCAACGAAACATATTACATTAATATCGTAATGTAGTCTCGTTATATTATATAAACATTCCCAAGTATATTATACAAACGTTAAAAAATATGCAGCAATATTCGCATATTCCGTGAAGCAATAATGAATCTGGATTGCTCTCACTACGAATTCCATTAGGGGCGTCAGTCACATTTCTTTCGCTTCTAAAAATTGAGTGTATTAAAGAACAAAAACTAACACTTTTGATGCGTCTTTCTAGTCGCATAAAAAGTATTATTTTGCAGTTTAAATTATGCATACTCATATAAAAAATACATGACTAGTTAATAGTCATTTTCTTTTACTTATATTAGGCTGAAGTATTTAGCATGAAATGTATGATAAAATACAATTGATTCATATATTATAAGAGTAAAAATGATTTTTTTTATTACAATGCCTAATATAATCATAAAATTGTTTATAGTTATGTAAATGAGTTTCTAATTTCGTTTGATTTGTTTTTTAAATGAGTGTCTAAAAGTTCCCATAAGTAAACGAAACTGACATACTTTTGATAGATCTGAATACGACATGGCAGAATTATATATTTTCTAGTTTAGTTCTCAGATCCAAATGAACTTGTAAAAGTAAAAATATTTTTCGTTGAGTCTCTCTGTTGAATATATTTTACGACAATTTCTTATATTATAATCATTATAACTTCAGAAATTGTCGTAAAATGTATTTAACAAAAATACTCAACCATTAAAACTCGATTAATTCAAAACTCACTGTTTTACTTTAACGTCTTTTGCCGGTAATACGACGATATCATGGTGCAATAATGTGGTATTATTAAATAATTTTCAGCCAAAAGTAGACAAATTAGCACTTCAAGCCATCGATATGGGTATTATAATAGTTTCGTGAAGGTATTTACTTCAGAATTGAAGAGTATGCATCTCTTTATTTATATATGTGTATATTTTTATGAAAATTGATTGTCAAATAGAGAGAATTGAGTTGATAAATATCTATCCAACGCCTTGAAGCAGGGGATATTTTCAGATATATCGCGCATATGGCAGTTGTGTATATGTATGATGGCATTCCACATGAAATCATTTCTCGCTAACACTTCAATCAATCTCATTCCTTGCGGAAACGAAAGCCGTTTACGAAATATTTGGGCGTCCGAAGAAATTTCTGTGGACCTTTATCACGATTATTCTAATTTTACAAGAAAATTGACTTGGAATCACACGTATTGTATTTATTAAATGAAGTCGAAATAAGAAATATATAATGTGGATTTGCGATTGACCGGAGTCAATTGGATGGAAGGCAGGGCTGGCCCTACGGTTGCTGGCACCCAGGTCAATTTTGGCACCCCTTTTAAGTACAATTATAATAAAAATCACAACGAAAAAATTTTAAATGTTGAAATGAGTTTACTATCTGAAAACGTATCATACAGCTAAATACAATAATATCTATATACCAGATTCGCTCCGAAAGTTAAGCATATGAATCTACGGTTCCATGATAACTGCACACACGACAAGTGCTCACATGACATCTGCGCACACATTGAGGTGCTCAAACTAACACAGAAATTAATATTAAGACATTTTATACTTAATTTACGTA
>JAGVSQ010013120.1:0-11270 GCA_022683975.1 Rhyacophila evoluta
TCATGTGAGCAATTGTCATGTGAGCAACTGTCATGTGCGCAGTTGTCATGGAACCTCCTGCCAGTAGTCATGCCAATGCGGGAGAGCAATGGTGATGTTTAACGAGATTGCCTCGGATACTGATATCTTCCAAGTATGCGAAGCGAGTTTAGATGTATACTATAATATAAATTATTTAAATAGGGCATGTCTAACGTACTTGGTAAACAAAGCTCTCCTTCCTTCTGTATTTTTTTTAATTCTTTTTTTATTATTTCTGATATTTTTACAATATTGTCATTATTTTTTCATGTGTAATCGTTTAATATGTTTTTAATAGTTTTTTTATAATCATATTTACATTGTGTTGTAAATATATTGAACTTGTAATTTTCCACCTATGCGAGAGTGAGTTTAGATGGATGCTATTGTATACATTATTAGAAAATGATCTGTATAACTTATTTGGTAGACACTCTTTACTTCCTTTTGTATTTTTTAAATTCTTTATTAATCGTTTCTCTTATTTTTACAATCTTGCCTTTACAATGTTTTTTGTTTTCTTCTTTTTAATTTCTTTTCAAATACGTATATCAATATTTTTGTTATTATCATATTTATGTCGTATTGCAAATGTTTTGAACTGATGATTTGTAATATTATATAGCATCACACGTTGTTCAGACAATTGCTCAACCCAATGGACATCTATTCCTGCATTTTTTCATTCTTAAAATCCGACACATGGGGAATCGAACCCGCATTCCCTGGATTGCTAGGCGCGCACGCTCCCGGGGAGATTATTGTTTCACAGGAATAGCCCAACCCATTGGGCATCCGGTCCTGATTTTTTTTAAATCCGGCAGATGTGCTTGTATTTAGTAAATTTTATATTTAGATACTGACAATTTAGTTCCAGTTTGTAAACAATTGACGTTGTATTAGTTAACAATTCGTTTGTATAAATTGATCATGGATTGTGTGAATCTTTAAAATACTGATAAATGGAGATGGTCTTGGTGCCAGTAGTGAATTGATGATCTGAAAAAAAGTAAGGAAGTAACGAGGATAGTGATAGAGATAGCTCATAGTCTTCACCTAAGCTCTCGTATGGGAAAAGATCCACTTTATTCGACGGGAATGTGTCGGGACTAAATGCTTATTACCCAAGACGTACCATACATAAGTGTGCTGATGTAAAAATAAATATGTTAAATTTGGTCAAGCGATTATGTAAAGAGATTGTTAGGCTCGCCACATGACGTCATATTTTTTTTAAAGCAATAGAAATAGGCTTTTTGGCAACTAGGTCGGATGGTCCGGTGAGTCACAACAGCTGGTTGGGACCCAGTTGAGTAATTTTTTCCTTTCTGTCCACATCCGTGACACTCCGGCAAAATGTGATAAGCATCCTATTCTAGACAACCACAGAGATATGTTTGGCTCTTTGACAAGACCAAACTGAGGCAAATCGGCAAGAAAACCACCATTGCCTGTAATAAATTGGCATTTAAAGTGGTCAGGAGACAGCTTATTTAACTTAGGGCAACGATGAATATTTGGAGAACACAAAAAAAAATGGCCAGTTGAAACATTCCGCCTTTTATACAGTATATTTTTTAAATATTTTGCGAGAGCTTTTTTAAGTTGACGCATTTAGTGGAAACAGCTATATACATAATTATAGAATACTATATAATAATAAAAGGTTTTGAGTAGGTGGTATTTTTATGAGGTAGTTTTTTTACTTTTTTTTATGTACAATGTTCACTCCCAAAGTGGAGTATGTGTTTCTCCGCAATGTGAAGACGTCTTGACATATTATTTTCACGAGAATCGTCTGTCAGACAATTTGCTCAACGCAATAGGCATCCAATCCTGCATTTTTAGATTTTTAAAATCCAACAAATGAGAGAAGCGAATCCGCATTCCCCGGATCGCTGGGCGCACACGCTATCATTAACGCTAACCGGGGAGATCTCAATTGACTACTTCTGGCCACATTTTTTGCCAGCAAGCATTTAAAGTGGATTTTTATGTCTTTTATAAATGAATCTAGTCAAACATGACGAATAGAATATTTTTGTCACTGAGAAAGTGTTTAAATAAGACATGTTTATTATTTTTTAAGTGAATGTTTTTTCTAAAACCGCGTTATACAAGATTATACCAAAACTCGTCCACCGTGTTGTAGAAGTACCATGTTAAACGATGTCCGAGTGTGCTGTAATGATTATTATTGAGGTATTTTTATGTGTGTAATATACCGCCCAAAACATTTTCGAATCCTTTCGTAATTACTATATTGTGACTGAATAGACTTAAAAGTTGGTACCAGCATAAATCATTGATGATAATTGATAGGATCAAAAAGATCCGTGGGTAACTAACTGTTTGTTTTATTTAATTGGGTAAACCAATGCTTCACACTTTAACAATAGGGGTTGATACGGTGTTCTGCCAATTATTTTTGACACATCCAATTGAAAGTGTCGTTCGTTTATATCTGAAAGGAACTTTCTATTTATCCATGATAGCGCGATTAAGCCTTATAATATTTATTTGAATGATTTATTTACTTAAATACGTGAAATAATATTGATATATAGATAAGAAAAAAGCTTATAAAAATGTTACATCACAACAAGCTCTAAACGACGGGATGTGGGAATTCATATTGTCGCCAACACGTATCTTGATATTTCAAGTCGCTTTGTAAAGTATAGTTTTATTTTTACAATCTCTTGTATTATTGGCGCATTTTTGCATTGACACATAATTTAAACACGTCTTACAAACGTATGTGTTAGTGCAAACATGCACAAGTAATATAAAGTGACTTAAACCAAAAAATCTAAATACGTGTTATTATTTTTTTTACAATGTTCACTCCGAAAGTGGAGGATATGGATCTTCGCAAAGTGAAGATGTCTTGACAGATTATTTTTCATGGGAATTGTTTGCCAGACAATTGCTCAACCCAGTGGGCAGCCAGTCTAGCATTTTTGGATTTTTTAAAATCCGGTAGATGTGCGTATCGAGAAAGCATTCACCGGTGACTCGAACCTAACGTAACCTAACCTAACCTAACCCCTGCTCTACCGAGATGATATTTCTAATTAATGAAATGCAACTCTGAAAGCTCCTATCGATGATAACGGAATATGATCGATTTAAGTTTGGTATGTCGAATAGACCAAGCGTCAATTGTTCAGAAGATTAAAAACAAATGCCATGTAAATACATAAAGGTGTCTCAGATATTGTTACAAAACTATATAATTAATGTATTACGGAAGAATAAAAGTACAGTTTATAATATAGTATAAACTATAACTAGTTAATTGATAGCTAATTTGATTTTTAAATCACGCACCTGGAATATTCGATAAACCAATCCTAAAGCGGCGATGTGAGATTATGAAACTTACTCAACTTGTATTCAAAATATTTAATGTCCTATTTTACAGAATTTCTGGCAAAACATAGGCTTAAAATACTATTTCAGGGAAATTAGCTATATATTATCATCACTTTAATGATGGTTCATAATAAATTAATATCTAGTATTTCAACGTATTTATAACTCAAATTTTAAAAGTTTACTTAAAGCTTTTTTTCAAAGCTCTCTCTATTTTATTTGACACAAACTATACACAATTTAGTTACGTTGATGCTAAAACTGTATTATAATAGAGAATAATGAGATAATTTGCAAGTTTTAAATCGGTTTCACGATACTGTTTCAAGCCTCATTGTGCATTCAAAATATAGTTCGCTCAGCCACAGAACCTTGTAAAAAGGCACGGCTTGTTGGTTCTAATAAATTTATTCATATATTATTATATTTCATTATAACTACATTATGCATCAAGAGTCATGAAGCTATGGAAGCACTTTGATTTATGAGACTTAGTATATCTGACATGTCATAGCGCTACCAAAGAAGAATGAGCGACTGCTTAATATGACATTATTTTACTGTCACAAAAGAAATCACTCTTTATAATTGTTATAACTAAGTATTTTTTGACTTTGTAACTGATTTTTTTCAAGGACCAGTTGTCTCTAATGTGTAACCTAGAGAAATTTCTCGCTTAATTGGTCGATTGCTAAGTGGTCCTGGGTTTGAATACCGCAGCTGTTCAATTTTTTAAATACATTTGCGATTTATTATACATATGTTGTGTCTTCACAATGTACTGAATTTTTTTATTAAGTTTGCAGATAATTCGTAAAACTATATAATATTTTACAGCCGTTTAATAATTATAATATAATATTAGGTATCTAGTAATCTTCTTATTTATCTCATTCAAATAAATCAGATCGACTTTTATGTATAATCGATTTTCTCTTTTTGGGATATAAAACGTTTTGTTCTTTAGCGCGGATCACTTAACTTCGCTCCCTAATATTAATTCGTTATTGTAAATTGAATGAATTACACTATTTAGCATTTCCCTGTCATATTTAATTTAATTATTATAAGACCAGCCATCTGCCGACGTGAAATGAAATGACAAATAAACCATTCATTGATATGGAATGCTTAATATTAACATGCTCGATTTGACCAAAAAAAAATGCACCGTGGGTTTCAAAGTCAATAGTTTAAATTACAAAACGAATTTAAAATAGTAGCACATACAGTGCCACTATGAAAAAAAGGTAGTTTTAAAATATTAAGCTATATGAAAATAATAATAATATTATTTAATCAAAAATGAGTAATTCTAATTAATGTTAGGGAGGCTGAATTAAGTCTTTTTTTTACTTCATCATTCTCCTTGTAAGATTCGCAAAACGAAAACAATGAAATAACATTTTTATAATATCGTAATTTCTTTAATACACGGTCGTCGTATTTTTATTATCATTCATGCATACTTGCGCATGTTTTCATGATGGTGTGTAGTCCCCTTTAGAATACTTATTGTATTTAAGGCGGAGGCTACGATAGATGCCACAGCAGCTAGGCGATGGTAGCAGAGCGTCGGCAACAGAGATGCAAAATAGCTACAAATAGGTGAGTGAACAAGTGAGTTAGCTGTTGTGATGATAACGTGTTGTTACACTGCCAAACTTGCTCACTCGCGCACTCATCTATTTATAGCAATTTTGCATCTCTGTTGCCGTCGCTTTACCGCTTTGGCATCTATCGTAACCTCGCCCTAATACATCAACCAAATTAAATCATTAAGTATATAAAAAGAAAATATCGCTCACGTTTCATGGGTTAACCTGTAATCAAATACAGAGTTCGACGTCCATTTGATTATATCATACAAGTAAGAAATATTTTTGTTCTTAATTTATTTTATAAGAGCTAGTATGTAAGATCAATTGAGAAACGTTCACATATTATTCAGCCACGCATTATTGGCTTTTATTATTTATTTATTGACTAACGACTCAATCACGATGCAATATAAATTTAATAACAAAATCCGGTTGATTTGCATCGATCTAATACTTACGAATACCTCTGTATATATGTGGGTTTTAATCGAAATATGATGGATGCGAAATTGATCGTTTTTACAGATATGTGTAACCATCATAAATTTTGTGTCAGATTTTCTATTGCAATGCAAGTATAACTTGTTTTACCAATGCAGTTTCTTTGTATTTAAAAAAAGTCTCAACTTTTATCCTCATTAACACTATGGTGGCCGCATTGCATTAACTATGACATCGTCGCTTTAGAATTGGCTTGTCGAATATCAAAAAACAGTTTCAATTAATTACTTACTAATACCATGTTCCCTCCCAACGTGGAGCATATGGATCTACACAGTGTGAAGATATCCACTCGGAAAGTAGAGTATATATTTTGTATATTGATATTAACGTAAATAAGCAGAAATTGTCTCATTCGATTTCTGGAAGACATCTTTATTTAGTGAATTTCTATAGGCACCGATAAACACATTAAAAGTAACTTCTTTGCCGAAATGTAAGCATGCGCGCCTCTTATCCAGGAAATGTTTATTCGATTCCTACATCTACCATTCCTTTATGTCTTGAGAGTATTGTTTGTCAGACAATTGCTCAACCCAAAGGTTATCAATTCCGGCATTTTTGGATTATGAAAAATCCGACAGATGTGGTAATCGAACCCGTATTCCCCGTAATGTCAATCGCGCAACCTCTGTGCTACCGGGGAGACAATTAATTAGATATTTTATACTATATTACATACCGCAATTCTATTCTTCCGTTATATATATGAAACATATGACTCTAAAAAAAATAGTTCAAGTGTTTTAGAATTTTATTTGTTAATAAAAATACACCAAGTATAACCAATTCCAAGATTTTATGGGCAAAGACTAATATAATGTTAGTAAAAATTCAAGGCCAAAACTTAAACCAAATTTTAAATTAGTCCATAATAATGGATTATTTACATATAATGGATTTAATCATCCATAAAACATTCAATAACTTTTAAACTATGACGTATTTCAATAATCTAACAATCAAGAAAGATCTAGTACATACCATGTAAGTATTTAAATTTCATATTACATTCTTAATAATATAAAATTCATAGTAAATATTAATTTGTTTCTTTAAAATTTTGATTGCTTTTTTCTCTTGCTTGTTACTATGTGGCTTGGACGTCATCTGCTTAATTCAATACAAATGTCAGCCATGAATCTCTTTATATATAGTACGATACTTATAATTTCTCGTAAACTGTTCAATGAGATTAAATAAAATATCTCATCTACAGTCGTCGATAAATGGCACCAGATAACTCAATATTAAAATATATAATATATAAGCATTTTTTTTGCCGTATCGTTTTGTATAATATATATATTTCTTTAGTTATTATTATACATTATTATAGGGTCTAATCGAATTTTCGCAGGTCAATATTCGGAATGTGAAAGGTCTGTTAATACATAAAAAAATATTCATTGACCCTGGCAATAATAGAAATCTATTTGATATTCAAATGGCATTTCCTGACATCACTCAGTATTGGATATATTATGTAGTTTTATTTTTAGTTCTCAGATAAAAATGTTTCGCGAAAGTGTCTTAAGTTTAATTTAAAAGTAAAAAAATTGTTGTTTATAATCTGTAATGTGAAACAGAAAATACTGCATAGTGTATGTCTGTCTCTCAGAATACTTTTTCTCAAACTGTGCGATTTTAAATTTGTATATGCCATTTTTATTATTATTTATAGTTTTTTCAGTAATTTAAATATGACGAGCAAAAAATTGAATCAAAAATAATCTTAACACGTTGATCGCCAATAGGATTTTCGTACGGCCCGATTGGAATACCTCGGTGTCGGCCACCGGTGGCTGACATGGCGATAACGTGTTAAATAATTTAAATTAGACCAATCAAAAGAATATATACAAAAATATACGAAAAGCACGTTAACGACATAGTAGACAGTTTTTTTTTCTGTGAAAAAATCGAAAGAATCCTAAAAATAAAAAAATTGCAAATTACTAATTCGAATATAGGTCTCTAGTATTAACGTATAACACATTTTCAACATTAATCATTTACCATTGCATGAAGCAATGTTTAATAAGTATTGCCAAGAAATATTAAACTCATGTATATTGTATATATTGATTAAGTATCGAAATTCTAGTGTAAACAGGCCTTAATGTCATTTACATATAAATCAAGCTAAATCAACTCGTAATTAACTACTGTCATAAGTAATTTATGCGGCTCTCGCTTAGTTTTGAGTAAATTAAAAAAAAAATTATAACATTGATTGACTTTTTGGGCATCCCGTGAATATTTGTATTTATTATCTATGGGCTTTCTCAGCAGTTTACAAGTTAAATAATATTACGTAAATAAAATTAAAGTGTTGATTACACTCCACTGTAAAAATAATATTTAATACTTATCTTTGAAATTCTCTGGCACTTTCATGTTTGCATACATTACCAATTTGTAAAGGTGTGTTTGTTTTCGTATTTTTTTTTCTTTTATGCGAATGCCATTCATCAAACTCTTTAGGTCTCTTTTTAGCAAAGGTCAAATTGCTTGATCTCTCGTACCAAGCGAGCGAGAAAACAGCAGGAGCCGTGTTCCGCTAATGAACGTGCCTTTGGCTTCATAAATTATCTGACTTATTGAAGAAATAACTCACAAAATTAATTGATATTCACTGTTGATTTTTTAAAAGATTTAGTTTTTAAGCGGTCTCTTATCTGGCGAAAAAAAATATTTGCAAGCCGACTCCCG
Organism: Rhyacophila evoluta; assembly: GCA_022683975.1. Classification (NCBI taxonomy): domain Eukaryota; kingdom Metazoa; phylum Arthropoda; class Insecta; order Trichoptera; family Rhyacophilidae; genus Rhyacophila; species Rhyacophila evoluta. The sequence continues at coordinate 8,217 of JAGVSQ010013120.1, forward strand.
TTTGCAAATATTTGCATAAAATTTAAACGATGGTGCTAGGTATTTTTAAAAATTGTATACTTATGCAAAAATTGTAATAAAATTTTATGAAAAAATATTGAAATACTGACGGCATGCCAATAGGTGAAGGATAAACATTTAAAATATGTGGAATATTTTCGAATTGCCATAAATAATTAAAGATAATAATCAATATATTTTTAACAACAGAAGTGATAATAAAGTAATAATTCGTATATTATATTAGAATATTCAAAAATTATTTTAACATATTTTTTTATTTTATAAACACGTTCATTGCAGGAACAATACCCATGTATTTTCTTCTGTGTAAGTTTTATATCATCAATAAACTTATACGTTAAGGGAGCTACACACGCTCAGGTAAACTTGCGCAAGTATGCATAAACAATAATAAAAATAAGGTGACCATATGTTGATGAATTTGCGATAAAACTTGCCGTACGAACCTCACAAGGAAAGTGATGAAAGTAAAGAAAAAGACTTGAGTCTCCCTAACATTAGTTAGAGTTACTAATTTATCGATTAAGTAGTTTTATTATTATTTTCATATCGCTTAATATTTTATTACCAACAATTTTTTAGATTATGTCGTTGTAAGTATCACTATTTTAATTTCCTTTTGTAATTTGTCTTCCCGGGGAATCCCGGATTCGTATCCCCATCTGTCGGATTTTTATTAAAACGTCAAAATATGCAGGACTGTGGATGCCCATTGTATGATAAACAATTCTCGTGAAAAATAACCTCTGCGTTAACAGAGTCTTTAATTTACCAACATAATATAATATATATATATTAATATATTAATAAGCATTGTTTTTAAGCGCGTTGTGTATTATTAATACAAGTACTAATTATATTCATTTTATTTTTTTCAGGTAAGTGGACTCATTGACTGTCAATTCTGGATTATCCATGGTACACTTCTCTCTATCAAGGGGTTAATAAAATATCTTCCATCGATTGTTACAAAACAATTAGCGACAATCAGAAATGTAGCCATTGAACGAAGAAGACAAAGAGGTAACGAACAAATATAATAGCAAAAATATTCAAATTGGTTTAATTTTCAAAATGCTAAGTGGTCACTGGATACACATTACAAAATTGTCCATCTGTTGGATGGAGGCACAAAGTCACACAGGGATATTCGTTACTATTAAATTTGCCTCCGAATTTACCGTGACATCTATCGCCTGGTGACTATTGCATTGTTAGCTACAGGGGTTGTCATCTCTTGTGCAGAAAGTATAAATTATATGCAAATGTAATTTATATAATTAAAGCTCACTAAAACACTGTAAAAATAATTCAACCAAATTACCTGATATAACTTAACGTAAACTTTTACTAAAACTATAAGGTATTTATTGCCGGGGGATTCAGAATATCAACATTTATTTTGTTGACATTTACGTGTGTTTTGGTTTCGTACTAAGTTTAACCAATACGATTATATATCATAGTTTTATAGATACGCAAGTATAATTACTGATGTTAATTTATGGTGGAGTTAGTGTCATATTGACTGTGGAAAGGATCAAGGACAAATATGACATAGAACAAATTATACAGGAGGCACAAAAACATTAAGTTAATGATTTTGAGCCAAAGTCGAAACATTACGTGGCACAATTTTGAAATGCATGAAGTCTAAAACTGGTATATTATTCACTCAATATGATATTAATTTAATAAGCTATTTAAGAAAAGTCAACCAAATCGATGAGGTGGGGGGATCCTTTTTACTAGTTTCAAATTTCACAAGACATCCTTTTTTGAAATTTAAACAGCAATTTCGTATTTTCAGCTTACTTTTTTTTGCTAGAATGTGTTTTAAATTGTATACATTGTGATTATTGAATAAAAGCTCGTCCACAGTCGATATATTCACGAGAAAGCAAAATAGACAGTGACTGTAGTATTTTGAGAGATTAGAGGGAGACAACAATCTATACACGTTTTTTCAAGGTCATTCTAAGTTTGGTTCGTAACGATTTATTATATTTTAGATACACTGATTAAGTTTATTGTGGGCTTGCATTTTAACACGTGCGCTAGAAACTTGCAGTCCGTGAATATTATGAAATCTGTCGGATGCATTACGGGACACGCATGTCCGTGAGCCAACACAAGTCAGCTTGCATTTACTGCTCCGAATGAAATAACATTATGCTCTCCAAAATTCGGCTGTCATTGTTATAATTTTCATACGGCATAGTAGTCGGCAAATGGATATCCAGCCGTTTACGATTTGCGACACATGTGGGTTCTGCGTTCAACCTTAATATGAAACAGGGTCGAATTAGATATTAATTAACAATATCGTGTTAATATAATACATATGCGGTTTTGTGGAATTATGACATAGGCATTCACTTATGCCTATGGTGTATATTATCGCGTCTCGTCATTCGATTCCGTATTAGATGGAGCGTGTGGACCACAGAATTCTGAGTTAACGTTGGCATTATCTCAGGCTTCCGATAATTAATTAATTCAAATTAAACTCATATATGTACATTGTCACGGTATTTCGTAAAGATAGTTGCCACAACGGAGGAGTGGATAATTAAGGCTGCTTGTAAATCGTTCGTTACTGGTTGCAGTCTCGCAACTCTATATGTAGTGAATGGTATACATTTTAAATTTGGTAAACTGTTAGTTAGCTGATAAATATTTTTTCAATGAATAATATGTTATAATGAAGTTTTAAAGTGACTTTGAATAAGTTAAAAAAAAGCAAGGAAACTTAAGGTTGTGTTTAACATAACAGATATAATTAATTCACAAGTTTTTTTGAAATGTATATTTTAACAATGATATTGACAGTATTTTTAGATATTGAACTCTTTCGTTAGTGAGTTAATTTTGTATGCACACACGTTTTAAGCACTAAAATCTTTCACTGCTATTAATTCAACTGCTATCATAAAATCAATCGATTTAGTTATGCCGATTTCTAAACAATGCTCTTAGGCCGGGTCCAGACAGAAGCGAACGAAGGCAGAATCCTAGCATTCGCTTGTT